>CM041533.1:4703472-4913499 GCA_023238725.1 Scortum barcoo | reverse complement strand
CAGAGACAGATTAATAATATGCAGCAGCGATGTGCCAATAAATGGGAAAACTTCCTTAAGCAGCGTAGTTGGGATGGGGTCTAGGAGACAAGTTGTTGCTTTCGATGATGAAACTAACGAGGATAATTCGGGAAGGCCAATTGGAGTAAAACTGTCTAAGCAATTGTCAGGTTTTAATGTATCTGCTCCTAAATTTCCTGAGTCTGAAGGCACAGTTAGATAGATCAGAGTCTAACGAGGGCAGATCCTGACAAATTTTTCCCTAATATTCAAAATCTTGTCATTAAAGAAGCTCATGAAATCATTACTACTTAAACTTAAGGGGACATGTTTTATTATCTTTCTTTTTAGGTTTTCCATGGGTTACTAACAAGTTGGTCAATTTAGGGGGAGCTCAAAAAATCATGAGAGTCGTCAGAGATACTAGGAAATCTACTGACTTTAATGCTGTCTGGAATTGCTTCCTTAAATTTAGTCCTAGTACAATCGGGTAACCATCTAGTGAACACAAACGTTTCTAGTGGTGCATAGTCCTGTAATAGGAATTCAAATGATACTAAGTAGTGGTCTGATAATATAGGATTTTGGGGGAGACTATTAAGTGCTCAATTTCAATACCATATGTAAGGACCAAATCAAGGGTGTGATTGTGACAGTGAGTTGGAGAATTTACTCTGAGAAAACCCAATGGAGTCCAATAATGAGATGAATGCTGTGCTAAGACTGTCACTATCCATGTCCACATGAATATTAAAATCACCTACAATAATTACCTTGTCATTTTCAAGGACTAAATTTGACAAGAACTCTGAAAATTCAGATAAAAATTCAGAGTATGGGCCTGGGGGACGGTACACTACAGCAACTAGTATTGGCTTTGTGCTCCTCCAGGCTGGAGATGAAAGAGTAATAATAAGGCTTTCAAATGAGCTGTAGCCCTCTTTAGTCTGAGAATTTATTAGTAGGGCTGAATTAAAAATGGCTGCAACTCCACCTCCTCGTCCAGTGTCTCGAGGAACATGAATGTTAGAATGACTCGGTGGAGTGGATTCATTTAGGCTAACAAATTCTTCCTGACCTAGCCAGGTCTCAGTAAGGCAGAACAGGTCTATATCAGAGTCTGATATCAAATCATTTATCAGAACAGCCTTAGAGGCCAGAGATCTGATGTTTAAGAGGCCACACTTAATTTTCTTATTATGCTGTTGCTGAGTCGCTGCAGCAGTTGTGTTAATTTTTATTAGATTTTTCTGAATGATCCCCTTTTTGGTTTTAAGAGTTTAAAGACTGCAGTGACTGTTTAGTATAAAGGTTATTAAAACCTGCAAACAGTTTAAAGTATTATCTAACTGAAACACAACTATCTTTAGAAAGGTACTGAATACTGCATTCACTATGTGATATGTCCTCTGACACTGAACTTTTACATTAAAGGGACTCTGTAATAAAACTGTGTGGTTCAGACATTTTATCCTCAATCTGTGTACGTGTACAGGAGATGTACATGTAGGGTAAGAGCAGGTAGCAGCAGGTAGCAGCTGTTTGAAACTGCGTAAAAATGTGACATAAATGTTGATTAATGTGTTTCTGTTGTTTATGTTTGAGAAAACAGCCATTATTCATTTTTCATTTGAGTATTTTTTGTGTGAGCTGCCACTGTGTGTTACTGACTGAGCCCTCTATCACTGCTGTTAAACCTCTTCCTTGTTTTTTATCAATGTTTATGCACATTCATGTCAAGGATGCATAAAAATAACGTTAAATGAGACGTGAGCTCTGTTGTAAACGAGTGTTAAACACAGTATCTCTCTCAAAGCGCTCCTCTTCCTGGAATGAATCCCAGCTTGATCAGCCCTCCCTCTTCTTCCTGCTCTCAGACACACACAGCTCCACTCTGTCAGATATTTCCTTGTTCCCTCCCCTTCAGATCTACAGTTTGAAGATGGGTGGAGCCAACATGGTGCTGAAGTGCGACAGCTGACAGGCCCCGTTCACTGCAGAAACACATGTTGTTCAGATCAGAGCTCAGACTAGTTTCTGTTCAGAGGAAAGTGAAACTATTTGACAGTCACTATCGCTGAGAGGTGAAATGGCGCAGAAAGGAGTTCAGCTGGACCGAGAAACTATTTCTTGTTCAATCTGTCTGGATCTACTGAAGGATCCGGTGACTATTCCCTGTGGATACAGCTACTGCATGAACTGTATTAAAAGCTTCTGGGATGATGAGGATGAGAAGAAGATCCACAGCTGCCCTCAGTGTAGACAGACCTTCACACCGAGGCCTGTCCTGGTGAAAAACACCATGTTAGCAGTTTTAGTGGAGGAACTGAAGAAGACTGGACTCCAAGCTGCTCCTGCTGATCACTGCTATGCTGGACCTGAAGATGTGGCCTGTGATGTCTGCACTGGGAGAAAACTGAAAGCTGTCAAGTCCTGTCTGGTCTGTCTGGCCTCTTACTGTGAGAAACACCTCCAGCTTCACCTTAAATCACCTGCCTTTGAAAAACACAAGCTGGTGGACCCCTCCAAGAAGCTCCAGGAGAACATCTGCTCTCGTCACGATGAGGTGATGAAGATGTTCTGTCGTACTTGATCAGAAGTGTATCTGTTATCTCTGCTCTGTGGAGGAACATAAAGGCCACGACACAGTCTCAGCTGCAGCAGAAAGGACTGAGAGGCAGAGAGAGCTCGAGGTGAGTCGACAAAACATCCAGCAGAGAATCCAGGACAGAGAGAAAGATGTGAAGGAGCTTCAGCAGGAGGTGGAGGCCATCAATCGCTCTGCTGATAAAGCAGTGGAGGACAGCGAGAAGATCTTCAGCCAGCTGATCCGTCTCATCCAGAAAAGAAGCTCTGATGTGAAGCAGCAGCTCAGATCCCAGCAGGAAACTGAAGTGAGTCGAGTCAAAGAGCTTCAGGAGAAGCTGGAGCAGGAGATCACTGAGCTGAAGAGGAAAGACGCTGATCTGAAGCAGCTCTCACACACAGAGGATCACACCCAGTTTCTACACAACTACCCCTCACTGTCAGCACTCAGTCAGTCTACAGACTCATCCAGCATCAAGATCCGTCCTCTCAGATACTTTGAGGATGTGACAGCGGCTGTGTCAGAAGTCAGAGATAAACTACAGGACGTTCTGACAGAGAAGTGGACAAACATCTCACTGACAGTGACTGAAGTGGATGTTTTACTGCCACAACCAGAGCCCAAGACCAGAGCTGAGTTCTTCAAATATTCACGTGAACTCACACTGGATCCAAACACAGCACACACAAAGGTGTTATTATCTGAGGAGGAACAGAAAAGCAACAGTAACAAAACAACAACAGTCTTATTCTAGTCACCCAGACAGATTCACTGATTGTTTTCAGGTCCTGAGTAGAGAGAGTCTGACTGGACGTTGTTACTGGGAGGTGGAGTGGAGAGGGACAGGAGTTTATGTAGCAGTCGCATACAAGAATATCAGCAGAACAGGAAGATCAACTGAATGTGCATTTGGACGAAATGACAAATCTTGGGCATTAAGATTGTGACAACTAACAGTTACACAATTTTTGGTACAACAATGTCCAAACTCCCGTCTCAGGTCCTCGGTCCTCCAGAGTCGGAGTGTACCTGGATCACAGAGCAGGTATTCTGTCCTTCTACAGCATCTCTGAAACCATGACTCTCCTCCACAGAGTCCAGACCACGTTCACTCAGCCTCTCTATGCTGGACTAGGGTTTTATTGGTCTTTATTTTCCCATAACACCACTGCTGAGTTGATTAAAGTGAAATAATCAGAAGTCATTTCAGGGTCAGTGGGTTAAATTCTGTGTTTGAACTCTTCAACTTATTTTGTCTTCATGTTTGTTGCTGACAGCTGATTGTTGTGGCATTTCTTCACTGCACAGAGATCAGCTGTCAATCAAACATTATGGGCAGGTACTTTGACATCTTCTCATTTGTTGTTGTGTAAATGTTTGAGTTTCTTTAGGTGGCGCTCCTTCCTGTGTCTGTTTAGCCATGGAGGCTCTCACTGCTCAGGATGATTTGTGTTTACCTGAACTGACATTTCTCTGCATGAAAATGTAAACTTCTCTGTGCTCCAAATGTTTGTTGAATATTTGGATTGATGGATTTGTATGTTGTAGTTTCTCTTCCACTGCATGAGTCTGAGGAGAGAAAGCAGCAGACCTTCCTTTATCCCAGAGATTTTCTTCACCACTTTGTACATTTGGAAAGAAATCTATAATCACATTTACATTTATTTGTTTGTCAGATCAAATGTTGTTGTTGTTATGAGGTATTATAAAAGTGTAATTATCCTGATCATAATCAATAAGGAGATCATTCATTCTTCTCTTTTACATAGGCAGGGTGTGACTCCTGTGAACAAAGTGACATGGTGTGATATTACATCTCTTTATATCTCTCTTTACTGATGTTGTCTGAAGCTGCCAAAGGCTCAGTGAAGTTTTTACACGTCTTCCTGCAGTGAACATCACAGCAGGTCAACAAGTGAAATGTGAAAACTGATGCTCAACACAAGAGGGCGCCTTCATCCTGCTAACCAGGGATGTAGTGGAGGTTAAAGCTCCTCAGCTCTCTTTGTCTGCATGTTTTAGACCATGTTTTTAAGCTGATTAGAAACTTTCTGATTGTGTCATACATCATGGTCAGTGGGCTCAAAATTAATGATCATTTTAAGTTCAAAAAGCAGAAATGATTGATTTTCCTGGTGGTGGTTTGTCTCATGACGCTCACTAACTGAGGTGTTTACTGTACGTCCTCCTTCATTTGAATGTTTTAAATGTTTTAACACTATTCTTGTGTATTTTCTACTGACTTTAGTTTGTTCGAGCAGCTGCTGAAGTTCAGGTTGACCACAGTGTGTTTGGGTTTGTTTCAGAAGGTTTTTCTCATATCGATGATTTTGTGTGAAGAATTGTGTCGATCTTATCAATAAAACTTCTTTACTGATCTGATGAGAACTAAAGTGTGATTCCTGTTTGTTACCAAAGAGAAAATAAATAATGATCAGATGTGTAGAAATATTAATGTTTCAGAATTCACCAGTGAAGGAGGAGCGGTCCAACAGTGATGTTGGGTGATCAGGTCGGGTCTTACAGTCGGAGCATTTATCTATTACTTGGAAAAATGTGGATATTTTATTTTGAAATAAAAGTCTTGTGGCGTCTCCTGAAAAGAGAGAAAGTTGATGTTTCTTTTAAAATTGCAGACTTTAAGAAAAATCCAGCATTCAGGGGAAACTTCCAGTTTAATTTATCAGTCGATGCTTTTGATCCTCAGACTCATTCAAAGGATTCAAAACCTGCAGCCTTCCAAAGAAATCCAATCCAAATGTCCTAAAGCCTCAAACATCTGGCTCACTTTGTGTACTGGCACATTTAAAAATAATAAAACAAATGCAAATTAAAGGGGGATAATCTGAGACATTTTTATTTAATCTCAGTAAATTTGTGCACATTAGTGGTAAATGTGCGTCGTCCGTGGTTACTCATCATAAAAGATGTTTGCTTGGTTGCTTATTTTTGTCCAAATGTTATAAAAAGAAAATGTGTTCAAACCTGATTTATTTTGCTCCACTTCTCTTTGGAATATCAACTTGCTAAAAGTGTGAATAATAAAATCAAAGTCTGGCTGTCACATTTCAAATTAAATCCAAATGTTGAAATATTCACATTATAGTTTTTCTCAGTCGCTTTGGTGCATTTCTCACATCAATATTAACATTTGCACAACAGTTAGTGCATTTCTCAAAACAATTAGTACAAGCTGCAAAACCTAGTTGATAATCTGCAAAAGCGTGTCACTTGCTCAAAATGGATAGTTCATTCCTCAAAAGCAAGTTTCATGTCAGTAAAACTGTCAGTGTCATCAAAATGAGAAGTTTTGACACCATTGTTTATGAAGAAACAGTCAAATGGCTTTGTCATGTTTTCATTATGACAGTTGACTAGTTGAAAAGTCTGATCTTGGTGACACTACCTGAAAATGCTTTAAGACAGCACTACACACTATTTGTACAGCCATTTGAAAACTATAGTAAAGTTACACATTACTGTATTTAGTGGTGTAACTGAGTACAAGACACTGAATACGTATTGCTTTCACATTTTTACTGCATATGCTCTTTGCAATTCTAATTTGTTCTTAGCAGTATTGTGCAAAAGAAAAGTACACTACAGTCACGTATTTATTTACAACAAACATAAGAAACAGCCTTTGGGTAGAGCTGTGCACAAACAATCTTACAGTACATATTGTAACTGAACATACAGAGCACTGTAAATCATTCCTGCTCATCCAGACGTTCCTGTCTGTCTGTCTGCCCACATATTTTCATCTACATCACAGCGAATATCATCCCTTACAATGCAGCGAGGAAAGTTTCTCCTCGAGTGGCGAATCCACCCTCTGCAGGACTCTGCTGTGATGTCATCACATGCTGCATCCAGGGCTGCTCGCACGGCCATTTGGGTAAGTGGAAGCCGCTCATATACCTTCCACCTACTCTACTCTACTCAGTGAGAGCTGAGGTTCACCTGAGAGCAACTGTTCAACTTAGGAGACATTTCCAGGAAAACATTATAAAGAAATGAATGTTTAAAATTTGCTCGACAGATTTTGACAAGTAGAACATTTTTGCATGTAATGACTCAAACAATGAAATGAGGACTATTAGTTTTATAGGGAATAACTATTCAGCATTCATAAGTATAGTTCATTTTGACTGACATGACATAAGCAAATGATAATGTTATAAAACAGCAGAGAATTGTATGAAAGCAGTTGATGCATGTCCAAAAGCATTTGCAGTTTGTTCAAAGGAATGAGAAACTTGCTACTATGATGTGCACAAATGACTAAATGTTGTGGAGGTTGAACTGATAGTTATGAGAATTTTAATTCTGATCAGAGAAATGCACCAAAGCAACTGAGAAAAACTGTAAATGTTGGAAACTTGGACTGTAATCTCTTTAGTGATCCTAAACTTTTCATGTGGCGCCATCATCAGGTCAAAACTTCAATCTGTCTTTCTCTTATGTCCAACTTAAGACTTCACTTTAGTTGCTGTCCCATAGAATTGCATTTGTTCCAAACATTTAATGTGGCTTCAGCTGCGAGTCTTTACATACTGAACTTCATGTGAACGTTGAACTCTTTCATTCAGAAGTGACAAGAAGAATGAGGAAGTGGATTAACAGGACATGAAGCTCGGAGAAGGTCATTTATTGTGATTGCAGTTTCTATATGTAGTTATGTTGGGTGTTAATTTCAGTCATGTATAAATAAACTATAAGCTGCTCATAAAAAGCCAAAAAAACCAGACAGTGTTGAATATTTGGATTCTACAGAAATCTGTAATCACGTTTACATTTATTTGTTTGTCAGATCAAATGTTGTTGTTGTTATGAGGTATTATAAAAGTGTAATTATCCTGATCATAATCAATAAGGAAATGATTTATTATTTTCTTTGACATCAGTGAGATTCTGCTCAAACAAACTGACTGTATGGATGAAGTGAATTTGTACATTAAATTATTGAACAATAATCATTTAACAGACTTTACTGATGGGATGTAAAGAGGGTGACACAAAATTAAATATACGTCTTAATCATCCAATAACACACGTTTTTCTCCATTAATTACATTTACAGATCATTTATGTTTATTGGAAATAAGCAAAATATTGTTGTATCATACAATGCAATATACAGATGTCAAATTGCTCAAAAGAAGAAGCAAAAATACAAAGATGAAATATTTCATACATGTTAATAAAGTATAAAAACACAAAATTATATCTCACATATAATAACACTAATGATAAGACACAGTGGTTTTTCTACTTACGCATCCTGTATAAAGATTTAATAAGAGCTTTAATAATGTTAATGATTGATTAACTAAAGCTTTATAGATCAGTTGTAAACCATTAATAAGTTGTACAGTTTGCAAGGTTGCAAAGTCCTTTCTGTTTTAATTGTTGGTATTAGTGTTAATAAATGCCTAATAAATAAATAATTAAATGGATTTGGAAACAGCCCAAAAGCCTGCCTACTGCAAATCAGTATAATAATGATGAATACTGCTTTGGCAGATTGACTCGTTCACCATGTAACGTGACGGCTTAGGACAGATAAGTTCCAGGGGTTCAGCATAAAGTAGCCAACAGTGAACAATAGCAATAAAAAGTTAACATCACTTTGATTATTGAAACGGTGAACAACCTGTCGTTGATATTTTTACATTTACTTCCGGGTCACTCTTTTTTCCGGGTCACCTGTCTACCTGTCTTCATCTTTCAATTCAGAAAGAAAATATTAGAAAAGGAATCGCCAAAAATAAAAACGGGCTTTTTTAAATAATTTTTTCTATTTTGGTTTAAAACAAAAAAACAAACTGGCTGAAAGTACACAGACCGTTTTAGCAGGTCTCTAAAAGTTTGTTTTAACACAGGTTGGGCTCAAGACAGCCAGCCAGAGCTATAACCATCTTATATGGTAATATACAAGCTATGAACATTTGAAATCTCACAAAACAATGAATTATCCCGGACCATGTGTATTTACACCGCCAACCCACAATGTCATACACTACCACTGTGCCGCTTTGTCATAGTTTAACCAAGTATATTCTACACCGTTACACATGACAGGTCTACCACAGAAAGAGTGAGAGTTATCACCAAAATAAAACATTTCTTAAGCAAAATGCAAAACCTCCATAAACACTCATTGCATCATCACACAAGCTGTGTGCGCTTCAGTGGAAGCCGGGGTACAAAACACATGACGGCCCCCTCCAACCACACAAACCAACTCAGCACACACACACACCCTAACAGCACACAGCCAAGCAACCCTTAGCCACACACACCTCAGAGCCACGGACACTAAACAGGGATCACGTCAGTTTGGGACCCACCATCACAAATAAGCAATATTCTTAACAAATAATATTATGAGACCTATAGGTCCATGCTTTTACAGTTACGGTTTATTAGTAGGGGAAACGTTATTATGAAGAATTACTAAACAAAACAAATCAGACAACATGGTGGCCGATCAGGTTTTAACACTTCAAATTTACCCCAGGCTGTTTTTCACATGTACATTATTATGTCTTTATAAAATATTGAGTTTTTCACTTTTCCCAAAATTGTATTGTGTTGCATTCCCTCTTGTAAAATAGTCAAATCTATACCGATAACCACCACTGGCTAACATTTACCGTTATATAAAAAAATTTAAATGTTTAATTAAATTACTCACCCTTTGATGATCACAATGTAATTGCAGGAGCTGAAATGACCTCTCAAAGCTCTGGTGTTCTTCCTTTGTTGATTAAATCAAACTTTTAATTAAAAGTTCATTTTTAGATGGGTGACTTCCATCATGAATCAGCAGGTTAGCTAACAGGCTAGCTAGCTGGTGTTCTCTGAAATTAGTCTCTCCTTCAATTACTTTTGGTTGGCGTGACCCTTCAGGGAACTGACAGAGGCGGATCCATCCAGAGAGCAGGCGACTGAGACGGGACCTTTCAGGAGGCCCGTGGCAAAGGTGGAGTCCTTCGGGAGGCCGGCAACGGAAGTGGGACCCCTCTGGAGGCAGGAGATTGAAGCAGGACCCCTCTGGAGGCAGGAGATTGAAGCAGGACCCCTCTGGAGGCAGGAGATTGAAGCCCTTGGGCAACCGGTGAAGAAGACAGGAACCTTTGGGAGGCTGCTGTCTGCAAAGGTGGGAACCTTTGGGCTACATGGTCTTGGCTTCAGTATCCCATCCTGAACTCCATCATATCGCCGGGAAGATAATCCTCCGGTTTAAAATGAGCTGCCACAAATGACTGTGTTTTTCAAAACAGATGTAGCAGTGAAGTCCTGTCTCTTCACCTGCACAAACTGCACCCAAGTGTGAAAACTTAAAACTAGTTTTCCTCTTAGGGAAACTGGGACTGTGGACCGTTGTCCTGAAAGGCTGGAGTTTGTGCAAGCCACACAAACACAATAATTAACCTCCATGATGAATGAATTCTATATACAGTGGGTACAGAAAGTATTCAAGACCCCTTTAAATTTTTCAGTCTTTGTTTCATTGCAGCCATTTGCTAAAATCGAAAAAGTTCATTTTATTTCTCATTAATGTACACTCAGCACCCCATCTTGACAGAAAAAACAGAAATGTAGAAATATTTTGCAAATTTATTAAAAAAAGAAAAACTGAAATATCACATGGTCATAAGTATTCAGACCCTTTGCTCAGTATTGAGTAGAAGCACCCTTTTGAGCTAGTACAGCCATGAGTCTTCTTGGGAATGATGCAACAAGTTTTTCACACCTGGATTTGGGGATCCTCTGCCATTCTTCCTTGCAGATCCTCTCCAGTTCTGTCAGGTTGGATGGTGAACGTTGGTGGACAGCCATTTTCAGGTCTCTCCAGAGATGCTCAATTGGGTTTAGGTCAGGGCTCTGGCTGGGCCAGTCAAGAATGGTCACAGAGTTGTTCCGAAGCCACTCCTTTGTTATTTTAGCTGTGTGCTTAGGGTCATTGTCTTGTTGGAAGGTGAACCTTCAGCCCAGTCTGAGGTCCTGAGCACTCTGGAAGAGGTTTTCTTCCAGGATATCTCTGTACTTGGCTGCATTCATCTTTCCTTCAATTGCAACCAGTCGTCCTGTCCCTGCAGCTGAAAAACACCCCCATAGCATGATGCTGCCACCACCATGTTTCACTGTTGGGATTGTATTGGGCAGGTGATGAGCAGTGCCTGGTTTTCTCCACACATACCGCTTAGAATTAACGCCAAAAAGTTCAATCTTGGTCTCATCAGACCAGAGAATCTTATTTCTCATAGTCTGGGAGTCCTTCATGTGTTTTTTTTTGGCAAACTTCTATGTAGGGCTTTCATATGTCTTGCACTGAGGAGAGGCTTCCGTCAGGGCCACTCTGCCATAAAGCCCCGACTGGTGGAAGGGCTGCAGTGATTTGACTTTGTGGAACTTTCTCCCATCTCCCTACTGCATCTCTGGAGCTCAGCCACAGTGATCTTTGGGTTCTACTTTACCCCTCTCACCAAGGCTCTTCTCCCACGATTGCTCAGTTTGGCTGGACGGCCAGGTCTAGGAAGAGTTCTGGTCGTCCCAAACTTCTTCCATTTAAGGATTATGGAGGCCACTGTGCTCTTAGGAACCTTGAGTGCTGCAGAAATTCTTTTGTAACCTTGGCCAGATCTGTGCCTTGCCACAATTCTGTCTCTAAGCTCCTCGGGCAGTTCCTTCGACCTCATGATTCTTCATTTGCTCTGACATGCACTGTGAGCTGTAAGGTCTTATATAGACAGGTGTGTGCCTTTCCTAATCAAGTCCAATCAGTTTAATTAAACACAGCTAGACTCCAATGAAGGAGAAGCAGAAAAGAAGCTCTGATGTGAAGCAGAAGCATCTCAAGGAGAATCAGAAGAGCTTCAGGAGAAGCTGGAGGAGCTCTCAGAGCTCAGGAGGAAAGATGTGAGTTAAAAAGGATACACCCAGTTTCTACAAAATTACTCCTTGCTCTCAGTGTGAGTCAACAGAGCACCCAGCATCAAGATCTGTCCTCTCAGTCTGAATGTGACTTGTGTCAGAAGTGAGATAAACTACAGGACGTGAGCAAGAAGTGGCCAAAGATTTTATACAGTTGAAGTGGATGCTTTTGAGGACCAGAGAAGAATCACAACAACTAACCAGAGAAGAATAAGTATTCCAAACACAGCACACCCATCAAAACACACTGGATCAAAAAGCACAATTATGCAAAACCATTTCTACATTTCAAAACTACAATTTCTTACATTTTCATTCCCCAACTAGTTCATTAGCATTTTTCAGTCCTGAGCGGAAAGTCTGACTGGATTTGTTACTGGGAGGTGGAGTGGGATGCACTTGTCTCAAAGCTGCTGCATACAAAAATCAGCAGATCAGGGAGCTATGATGAATGTGCATTTGGACACAATGACAAGTCTTGGGCGTTATATTGGCTTTATAAATATGAATACAGACATAATGATGTGAACACTCCACTCCACTCTCGTAAGTCGTCTTTCAAAGTAGGAGTGTTCCTGGATCATAAGGCAGGTATTCTGTCCTTTTACAACGTGGATGAAAACATGACTCTCCTCCACAGAGTCCAGACCACACTTCACTCAGCCTCTCTATGCTGGACTTGGTCTTCATTTTTCTGGAGGAGACAATGCTGAGTTGTGTGAGCTGAAGTCGATCAGAGTTTTCCAAGTGGCAATGGGATAAATTCTGTTTTTTGACTTTTAAATTTGGTTGTGTCGCATTGCATGTCCCAGATATCTATCAAGTCCTCACTCCAGTTGTGTTGCTGTCGTTGTGTTTTCTTTTGATGTTAAAAGATTTTGTAAGTGGCAGTCATTGCAATTACTGTCCATGCTAACAATTTATCTCTTGGCTGTTGATTAAAAAAAACAAAAATGTAATAAATTAAATGCAATACTAAAGAAACCTCTATCCTTTGAATCACTGCTGTAATCAATCTGCAATACAGATTAACCACATGGACCTTTGTTAGCAACAGAAACTTTAAAAAACTGATGTGATCTCATAGCTCTTGTGTTTTCTATGACGTGCTTAATGACATGCTATTGCTGCACATTTTGTTGTAAGATATGCTCTGCAGCCCATGCCTGGGGACAGGATCCAGGAGCCTATTGTATCTTAAGTATAATAAATGAAAGTGAGTGTGTGAATAATGGTATATATGTAAGGACTTGCGGTGGAACTTGCAGTGGAATATCATAATTAATAAAGAAGAAATGTAATGATTCAGCTGTTTTTTTGTGTGGGTGATGTGAACATGTGAACAAACATCTTTAGTAACTGGATGTCTGATAAAATGTTATAAGTCTAGTTTTCCAGTTATATCACATTACAACTCATCATTTAAGAAATGTTACATAAATATCAATTACAATGTAAAAATGAGCCCACAGTGACTCTAAGTTGATAAAAAAAAAGGTACTTTTATATTTCATATGAGCAAAAAAATTATATGTGAAGGTATTTTTGGCAATTCCTTAAGTGACTATCTTACTATAACATGACGCACAGTAACATCTACATTTAATACAGCAATTATGAACAAAAGTATTACAGATTTAACAAAAGCACTCTTTGGCCTTAGTCATGTTAGGCAGATCATCAGATGTTAAGAGTTTATTGTTAATTATTCACTGTGCTTGCTACATTTGAAACTGCAATGTGGTGAATATATCTTTGGTACAAATAGGAAGAAAGTCCAAAGTTTCATATGGATTCATCCGTCCATCACTACTGAGGAGCCCATTATACATACATAAACAGGAAACTCTTCCTACAACAACAACAAACCAAAATGAGATCAAAACAATCTAATGGAACATTTCAGTGTGAAAACAATAAAAAGTTCATTATTCAAATGGTTCAAGCACATAGAAATACCAACAATATAATGTCTATTCCTTGAAACAATGAAGCTCCCCCCTCTGTAATTGATTCAACATAGTACAGTCCGAGTCGACCCTGCTATAAAACTCATTGGAGCATCAGTCACTAGACTAAACCTTGGCATGAAATGATTCAACTTTCAGAATAAGAGCCCTTCCTGACAGTAGTTGGCTGGCATGCTTGTTGTTTGTTGGAGTGTGTGAGTGAAGAATGATGGACTTTGGAACAAGGCTATAGTCAGCAGATGGGTGTTACCAACAGGCGGTGCAATAAGTGCTGATAAGCCTCAGTCAGAGCATGTCACGAGCATATCAGGTGACCATTAAGGAGAAGAACTGGGTGTGCAGTCTTGTTACTGTTGCTGTTGTAATTTCTTCAACAGAGATTCTTGTTGAGGAAAGGAAATGGCTTAACAAGTCAGTAAAAGAGCCCTCAAGCACTTTGTGTTTTCATGGTGGGATTGTACTGAAGGCCCACAAACTTACTGGAGCCTGTGAGTGAGGAAGGATGGACTTTGGAACAAGGCTATGTTCAGCAGATGGGTGTTACCAACAGGTGCAATAAGTGCTGAAAAGCCTCAGTCAGAGCATGTCACGAGCATATCAGGTGAACATTAAGGAGAAGAACTGGGTGTTCCTATTGCTGTCGGTGAAGAGTATATATAAATAACACTGTATATGAATAATAAATTATGTCGAGTGCTTGAGATAAAGAGCTCGGATCTTCAGGTGCTCAGTATGAACAAGTGTTAAACACACAGTATCTCTCTCAAAGCGCTCCTCTTCCTGGAATGAATCCCAGCTTGATCAGCCCTCCCTCTTCTTCCTGCTCTCAGACACACACAGCAGCTCCACTCTGTCAGATATTTCCTTGTTCCCTCCCCTTCAGATCTACAGTTTGAAGATGGGTGGAGCCAACATGGTGCTGAAGTGCGACAGCTGACAGGCCCCGTTCACTGCAGAAACACATGTTGTTCAGATCAGAGCTCAGACTAGTTTCTGTTCAGAGAAAGAAGTGAAACTATTTGACAGTCACTATCGCTGAGAGGTGAAATGGCAGAAAGGAGTTAAGCAGAAAGGAGTTAAGCTGGACCGAGAAACCTTCTCTTATTCGATTTGTCTGTCTTGATAAAACAACTCCATTCATTCGCACTCATTATAATGGAAGTTTAAGGTTTTAACAATCAGATGTGGGTTAAAAAAATATATATATATTTCACAGTGTGAAGCCTGCTTTTTATTCCTCTTCAAAACTCCATTTGCTCTGCTGTAAACTGTGAAAAATTTAATGACTTGGAAGTTGGACAGTGGAACTTTTCTTACTGCATGTAGTCAGTGACAGATGACACACCCTGCTGTTCCCGACCCAAAAAACTGTCTTTGTGGCAAAAAGGATAAAAACTGTTTGTCCTGCTCTCGAACACAGCAAGGTAAACCGCACAAGATATTTCTTTGTTCCCTCCCCTTAAATGTAAACATTCACTTTGGAGGTGAACAAAAGCAGAAGGAGCAGAGATTATTTTCATTAGCAAACAAAGATCGTTCCTGTTCAGAGAAAGTGAAACTATTTGACAGCCACTATCGCTGAGAGGTGAAATGGCGCAGAAAGGAGTTCTGGAGCTGGACCGGGAAACTATTTTCTGCATGTCTGGAACTGTATTAAAAGCTTGTATTAAAAGCTGGGATGACGAGGATGAGAAGAAGATCCACAGCTGCCCTCAGTGTAGGCAGACCTTCACACCGAGGCCTGTCCTGGTGAAAAGCACCATGTTAGCAGATTTAGTGGTGGAGGAACTGAAGAAGACTGGACTCCAAGCTGCTCCTGCTGATCACTGCTATGCTGGACCTGAAGATGTGGCCTGTGATGTCTGCACTGGGAGAAAACTGAAAGCTGTCAAGTCCTGTCTGGTCTGTCCTGGCCTCTTACTGTGAGAAACACCTGCCAGCCTCATCTTGAATCACCTACATTTACAAAACACAAGCTGGTGAACCCCTCCAAGAAGCTCCAGGAGAACATCTGCTCTCGTCATGATGAGGTGATGAAGATGTTTCTGTCGTACTGATCAGAAGTGTATCTGTTATCTCTGCTCTGTGGATGAACATAAAGGCCACGACACAGTCTCAGCTGCAGCAGAAAGGACTGAGAGGCAGAGAGAGCTCGAGGTGAGTCGACAAAACATCCAGCAGAGAATCCAGGACAGAGAGAAAGATGTGAAGGAGCTTCAGCAGCAGGAGGTGGAGGCCATCAATCGCTCTGCTGATAAAGCAGTGGAGGACAGCGAGAAGATATTCAGCCAGCTGATCCGTCTCATCCAGAAAAGAAGCTCTGATGTGAAGCAGCAGCAGCTCAGATCCAAGCAGCAGGAAACTGAAGTGAGTCGAGTCAAAGAGCTTCAGGAGAAGCTGGAGCAGGAGATCACTGAGCTGAAGAGGAAAGACGACGCTGATCTGAAGCAGCTCTCACACACAGAGGATCACACCCAGTTTCTACACAACTACCCCCTCACTGTCAGCACTCAGTCAGTCTACAGACTCATCCAGCATCAAGATCCGTCCTCTCAGATACTTTGAGGATGTGACAGCGGCTGTGTCAGAAGTCAGAGATAAACTACAGGACGTTCTGACAGAGAAGAGGAGGACAAACATCTCACTGACAGTGACTGAAGTGGATGTTTTACTGCCACAACCAGAGCCCAAGACCAGAGCTGAGTTCTTCAAATATTCACGTGTGAACTCACACTGGATCCAAACACAGCAAACACACAGCTTTTATTATCTGAGGGGAACAGAAAAGCAACATTAATGAATAAACAACAGTCTTATTCTAGTCACCCAAACAGATTCACTGAATATGGTCACAGGTCCTGAGTAGAGAGAGTCTGACTGGACGTTGTTACTGGGAGGTGGAGTGGAGAGGGAGAGGAGTTTCTGTAGCAGTCGCATACAAGAATATCAGCAGAGCAGGGAGCTCAGATGAATGTGGATTTGGATTCGAAATGACAAATCTTGGGCATTAAGATGTGAACGAACAACAGTTACATACGTTTTGGTACAACAATGTCCAAACTCCCGTCTCAGGTCCTCGGTCCTCCAGAGTCGGAGTGTACCTGGATCACAGAGCAGGTATTCTGTCCTTCTACAGCATCTCTGAAACCATGACTCTCCTCCACAGAGTCCAGACCACGTTCACTCAGCCTCTCTATGCTGGACTTTGGTTTTATTACAATTATGGAGACACTGCTGAGTTGATTAAAGTGAAATAGTCAGAAGTCATTTCAGGGTCAGGTGGGTTAAATTCTGTGTTTGAACTCTTCAACTTATTTTGTCTTCATGTTTGTTGCTGACAGCTGATTGTTGTGGCATTTCTTCACTGCACAGAGATCAGCTGTCAATCAAACATTATGGGCGGTACTTTGACATTTTCTCATTTGTTGTTGTGTAAATGTTTGAGTTTCTTTAGGTGGCGCTCCTTCCTGTGTCTGTTTAGCCATGGAGGCTCTCACTGCTCAGGATGATTTGTGTTTACCTGAACTGACATTTCTCTGCATGAAAATGTAAACTTCTCTGTGCTCCAAATGTTTGTTGAATATTTGGATTGATGCATTTGTATGTTGTAGTTTCTCTTCCACTGCATGAGTCTGAAGAGAGAAAGCAGCAGACCTTCCTTTATCCCAGAGATTTTCTTCACCACTTTGTACATTTGGAAAGAAATCTATAATCACATTTACATTTATTTGTTTGTCAGATCAAATTTTGTTGTTGTTGTTATGAGGTTGTTGTTGTTATTATAAAAGTGTAATTATCCTGATCTAATAATCAATAAGGAGATCATTCATTCTTCTCTTTTACATAGCAGGGTGTGACTCTGTGACTCCTGTGAACAAAGTGACATGCTAGTAGATATTACATCTCTTTAAATCTCTCTTTACTGATGTTGTCTGAAAGCTGCCAAAGGCTAGTGAAGTTTTTAAACGTCTTCCTGCAGTGAACATTAAACACAGCAGGTCAACAAGTTCCTGCAGTGAACTCAACACAAGCATCAACAAGTGAAATCAACACAAGAGGGCGCCTAAAACTGATGCTCAACTCCTCACAAGAGGGCGCCTTCATCCTGGAGGTAACCAGGGATGTCTGCAGTGGAGGTTAAAGCTCCTCAGCTCTCTTTGTCTGATGTTTTAGACCATGTTTTTAAGCTGATTAGAAACTTTCTGATTGTGTCATACATCATGTTTTAGACGGTCAGTGGGCTCAAAATTAATGATCATTTTAAGTTCAAAAAGCAGAAATGATTGATTTTCCTGGTGGTGGTTTGTCTCATGACGCTCACTAACTGAGGCGTTTACTGTACGTCCTCCTTCATTTGAATGTTTTAAATGTTTTAACACTGTTCTTGTGTATTTTCTACTGACTTTAGTTTGTTCGAGCAGCTGCTGAAGTTCAGGTTGACCACAGTGTGTTTGGGTTGTGTCAGAAGGTTTTTCTCATATCGATGATTTTGTGTGAAGAATTGTGTCGATCTGATCAATAAAACTTCTTTACTGATCTGATGAGAAGTGAAGTGTGATTCCTGTTTGTTACCAAAGAGAAAATATATTAATTCACAAACAATGAGTTTTACACTGTGCAGTGTTTAATGAATATAAGTACTTTAATAATTTTCAACAAACCCTTTATATCATTTATATATTATTCATTGTTGACTGAACATGTTCATCCCTATTACCCAAACAATGCAGCATATTTGTTCTTTCTGTGGCACCCAGGATGTGAAATATATCAAGAATCAATAATCTGTTTCATATTGGTGGTTACAGGAACAGAAATAATCCCACAGTACATTTGAGACATCACGAGACTACGGCCTCCAGTTTCCTTCAGCTAACTTTATAAGGAGCTGCTCATAAAAACATGTTGACTTTTCTCTCCCCAAACAGCTCCTTGTTCATTACAACAACAACAACAAGACACAAAGGAAAATGACAAAACTCTCAGAGCAAAAACCTGCAAAAGTAGAGTCAATTTATTGCCTTTTTTAAATGATTATTCCTGTACATAATAATGTTTTTTCATTTTAAACATATTTATATGAAAACCAGTGGTGTCATATTCAGAGTGACCAGTTAACGTGTGTCCTGTTTAAAGTGTTGATGATGAGACTAAAAATGATGGAAGAGGGCAGCCTCACCAACAAACTCAAATCATTCACAGGTAAATACATTCTTCCATATTATCCACACCCAGGATTCAGGAGGGAGACAAGATGGCTTCATGGTTAGACTCTTTTATAGACAGTATGAAAGTCACATTAGATTAGATTAGATTCAACTTTATTGTCATTATACATGTATAAATACAGAGTAACGAAATGCAGTTTAGCATCTAATCAGAAGTGCAAAGAAGCAGCAAGTGCATTATATATAGTATATATAGTATGAACAGTATGTACAGTTAAGGGCAGTAAATATGTGGGTTTAAGTTATCATAAGTATACAGAAACTATATAGATATGGTATGAACAATATATATATATATATATATATATACATGTGTGCTATACTAATGCTATACAGAAGGCTATACTAATATACAGAAGGGCTATACTAATATACAGATGGCAAGTGTAAGAATGGATATAAGCAAATATGTACAGGAACACAGATGAATGTGAAAACTATATACAGGTATGTAATACACAATTATGTAGTGGAACGGGAGCGCAATGACAGTGGGCAATGTAGGGGGTAGTTGGTGTGGGTGGGGTGGGGCAGGGGGATCAGCGGGGGACAGAGTTCAGTAGAGAAACAGCTGTAGGAAAAAAGCTGTTCCTAAACCTGCTGGTTTTAGTCTGGAGGCTCCTGTAACGCTTCCTGGAGGGCACGAGTTGAAAAAGAGTATGTGCAGGATGAGAGGAGTCCTTAAGAATGCTACGTGCCCGTCGTAGACATCGCTTCTTCTGGACATCCTCTATGGCAGGAAGTGGAGTCTTTGTGATGCGTTGGGCGGTTTTCACCACCCTCTGCAGTGCCTTGCGGTCCGCGACAGAGCAGTTCCCATACCAGACTGTGATACAGTTGGTTAGGATACTCTCTATCACACACCGGTAAAAGTTGCCTAGGATGGCAGTGGACAGATGGTTCTTCTTCAGTGTCCTCAGGAAAAACAGGTGCTGATGGGCCTTCTTAATCAGGCTGGAGGTGTTTGTAGTCCAGGAAAGGTTCTCTGAGATGTGGGTCCCCAGGAACTTGAAGCTGGAGACACGTTCAACAGCCATGCCGTTGATGTGAATGGGATCATGTGTCTCCCTTTTCACCTTCCTGAAGTCCACAATGAGCTCCTTAGTTTTGCTGGTGTTAAGGAGCAGGTTATTGTCAGCACACCACGTGGCTAAGTGCTCGAACTCTTGCCCTGTAGTGTGACTCATCATTATCACTGATGAGTCCAATCACCGTGATGTCATCTGCAAACTTTGTGATGGAGTTGGATCCATACATAGGCCTGCAGTCATGGGTGAAGAGGGAGTAGAGGAATAGGGCTCAGCACACAGCCCTGTGGTGCGCCAGTGTTAAGTGTGATGGTGGAGGAGCAGTTGTGGCCTGACCTGACATGCTGGAGGTCTGTTGGTCAGAAAGTCCATAATCCAGTAGCAGGAGGGGGGTACTGATTCTGATTCCAAGATCCCGAAGTTTAGTGATTAGCTTGGAGGGAATAACTGTGTTGAATGCCGAGCTGAAATCAACAAACAGCATTCTTGCATAAGTGTAAGTGTACACAGTGCAGCGCTGTAGATACAGCATCCTCTGTGCTCTCTATCACTTGGCGGTGGTAGGCAAATTGGTGTGGGTCCAGTGTGGGGGGCAGGCATGTCTTGAGGTGTGAGGTGTGCCAGGACCAGCCGCTCAAAGCACTTCATCACAATGGGTGTGAGTGCTACAGGGGCAGGT
Source organism: Scortum barcoo (assembly GCA_023238725.1). Taxonomy (NCBI): domain Eukaryota; kingdom Metazoa; phylum Chordata; class Actinopteri; order Centrarchiformes; family Terapontidae; genus Scortum; species Scortum barcoo. The sequence continues at coordinate 4,893,064 of CM041533.1, read as the reverse complement.
AGTCATTCAGGCACGTCGGAGAGGAGTGTTTCGGCAGCGCTGGCACAATGGAGGTGGTCTTGAAGCATGCTGGTACTGCTGTCTGGGCAAGGGAAAGGTTGAAGATGTCTGTAAAGACCCCTGCAAGCTGCTCAGCACAAGCTCTGAGCACACGTCCCAGAATGCCATCAGGGCCAGCTGCCTTGCGTGTGCGTTGATTTGGCTCAGTGCATTTTGAACGTCTGTGGGGGAGAGTGTGAGGGTCTGGTGAACATCAAAGGGTTTGGATTTGATAGTCTTTTCCTTCTTCTCCTTGTCAAAACAGGGCGTAAAAATCATTCAGCTTGTTGAGGAAGGACACATTCATGACTGTCGGTGTGGAGTTGCTGGGCTTGTAGTCAGGTGATGGCCTGAATGCCCTGCCACATGCGTCGGTGGGGTCGGAGTTGACAAAGTATTCCTCCACCGTTCAGCTTGTAGGCTTGCTTGGCCTTTTTGATTAATCTCTTCAGGTCCGCCCTGGATGTACTGTAGGCCTGTGCGTCACCCGATCTAAAGGCACTGTTACGCGCCTTTAGCAGAGAAGCCGCACTTCCTTGTTCATCCATGGCTTCTGACTTAGGGTATGTGGTGATCTGTCTTTCCGTGGTGACACTGTTAATTGTGGTGATGATGTATTCCAGTACAGAGTGTGAGTAGGAACTGACTCCAGTCTGTGTCTCTAAACCTGTCCTGCAGGTTTACAGGTTTCCTAAACTTTGATGGTCTTCACTGATGGTTTCACACGGTTGATGAGTGGTGAGTACTTGATCCATTTCATCAATAAACATGTGTGGTTCTTGGTTCTTTTATCTTTAACAAAGCAAGTTTTCAAACTATAATCAGGTCACATGTGATTGTTTTCTCACAAATGCAGTGTAAATTTGAAATGATAGAAAAATGCTGATCAGAGAGACTAAAATTGTTTGTGTTGTGTGTGAAATTTCTTGCAAAAGCTTCCAAATCTTCCACCAAGAATGGAATATCTAAATCAGGCTAAAGGTTGGTCCTCCATAGTTTCCCATTCAGATGACAGAGAGGTCTGACAGAGAACATCAGCAGACCACCAGGCCTGCATGAAGCCTCTGAAGCCCATCAACAGAAAGAAAGACCAAACACAAATCCATCACAGGTCATTTATCACAGTCTTTAATGTGTCAGCTTTCACATCCTGCACACAGCAGCACATATGACTTCACATTTTGATGTTTTCAGCTGCAGGTGTAATAAAACAGCCTCAAAATAGAAAATCCACATGACAACATGTGACTTGTCTGGTTAGAGCAAAGTCTATTTTGTGACCGCTGTGTTTTGTTTGTGACCATCTCATTGTAAAGAAGCATGTGTTATGATCGAAGTGTTTTTGAGAAATGCTGATTATGATTCACGTATACTACAAATGTGTGAGTTCATTAAAATAATCTAAAATACTGATGAAATTGATCATTGGTAAGTATGGGAACATAAACACAACTCATCAGAGAATATATATCAGAGAATATCTTCAAATCTGCTCTGAACTGAAGAAGCTTTTTGGATGAGAGGTGAAATGTCTTTAAGAACCTCAAACAAGTCCAGTTGACTTTCTTCCTAACTCTTAGAAACTTAGGGAAAGCCTTGAACATAATTTCTATTTTCTCCACAGCATCTGGCAGGTATTTAAATCAACAACTGATCAACAGTGAACTACTTCCTCTGGATCCGTGTGCAGATGTTTACATAATGTCCATTCAGCAAGTAAAACACAGAAGCACAAGTCCAATGAGAGATTCAATCAGGGGGTCCCCCTTAGCTGGTGCTCTCGAGTGTTATGATAACTTCATACACAGACTCAATACTTGGTATACAATATTTCCTAGAAGAGAGCCAAATCAGTCAACGAGGTTATATGCACATCATCAAGGCTGATATCTGTTGTGGTAAAAATGATGTGACAGCAACATATCAACCTTATTTCATGTCATTTGACTCTTATATTAACCTTACATTACATTTACTTTACTTTTTATCACACTGTGTGTTGAAACATATATAATCATATATAATCATTTAAATGCATAGTTGGTAGAATTTGTGTGCATCATTACGTAGAGTTCATAGTGAGTAATCATGTAACTTTTTCATCTTATAAATCATCAGATGTGTAATCTTGAATTTGATGTAATAAAAACACTGTATTCAGAAACTGGGTAAAAGTTCACCGTGCCTTCATTCTTTGTCCTCAAGGTTGAACTTCAGTGCTGAGTAGACACGTGCCGCTCCTACCGCCCATCTCCTACCCCGCCCGCTCCTAGAGGGGCAAAGTGCTGATGAAAGCAGAATGAGTGCCAGCTCCGGACGTGGGCGACGTCCTGAGCTGTTAAATATGCAATGTAATGGGAGAAATCCCATTTTTGGGTGTCCGCTAGAAGTACACAACTCTCATAGACAATCAGTATTAGCACACTTGTTGAATTTGCATTCATTAAATAAACATCATAGGGTGCTACCCAGAAAACTGTGTATAAAAGATGAAGAACAAAGAAAGCAGGCAGTGAGCTTCACCAGGTGAACCGCTCAGTTTATTGTCTTCTTTTTGTGGATAATAAACTTTTCTTCACAACAAGATCTTGCTGATTCCTGACTCGTTCTTTGGGACTACAGAGTGCTTTTCCTTCTCTTGTTGGCAAATTGGGATTACCCTTCTTCCTCCAACATATCATTAACAATAAGGACACTCACACAACTACACAACCACCCAACAACTCTGCCCTGCAACAGAATCCACACAGCATACTCACCTCTCACTCTCTAACCCTCTGAGATGCCAAATCAGACAAAAGGCAGGAAAAGAGTTACTGCATGAGAGAGGTTAGAATTAAGTTGTTAAGTAGCTGAGAGCAAGACTGGTTTATGAGTTACTGTTACTAGTTTACAAGTACCATTATTATTCCACCTGCAGACTTACTCCTGGACTCTAACAAGTATTTTTCAGCTGTGCTACCATCAAATCAAGACGTCCATACTTTCTTCTCTGCCAGCACATTGGTAATTGATCCAGTCATGAGAAATGCATCACGTTTAGAATAAAATGAGAAAGCTAAGTTAGCAGTTAGAGCATGAAGCATATCATATCTGTTTTGGTTATTCAAAGAATGAATAAGGTCAGTTCATCCTCAAACAATGTAGATAATATGTAACATCCCGTGTTTTGTTTTAATTTTTTCCTGGTTTATTTTGAAAGCACTAACTTCTCCTGTCATTTCAGTTTATTTTGAAAGCACTAACTTCTCCTGTCATTTCAGTTCTGCCCTGTGTGCGTCCCACCCCCTTGTGTCACCTGGTGAACGAGAGTCCAACATTGTCTCTGTTTTAGCTCTGAGTTTGGTCTCCACCACCTCTTTAGCTGCTGAATGCTCCACTGTTGTTCAGCAGCTGCTCTTTAACTGAGTCTGTCTGATGTTTGATGTTGAGTACTTTGGCTTTTTTTGAGTATTTTTTCTAAAACGTGCTGCCGTGGTGAGAATTACAAAAGCCCCGGAGTGGCCACAGAGAGAAAAAAATATTTCAAGGCCACGTTTTACTGCATTGAACGCATATTTAATTCATTTGTTATCCATGAATTAGATATTGATGGTGATTTATTCAAGGCAGCACGCCGTCCTCAGTGATGTGATAGTTATGAACAGAAAGTCAAACTTTACTTTTGCTTTTGCATCATGATTTATTCTCTGAATCTGTTTCCATTGCATCCTTAATTTTTTCATCATACAGGAACTTAACCTGTTTTCTTTCATTGTCCTCTCATTTCCTTTTAATTTAAGTTGGATACAACACGGTTGTACTGAAAAATACAGTTATCAACTTAAGAAAGCTTTGATTGTGTAACACTGTCTACTGTACATGAGCTAAGGTGACTGTCATGTACTTTCAATTTAGGCCAAATCAGAAGATATAGCTTCGCTCAGGGAGGATAGATATGACATGGACAACAGTTTAAAAAAAACTAGTAACAGAAATAAACTTTATTGGCAGGAAAGCCACTCTTCAATACACCAAACTGAAATAGTTCAGCTATGACTGAATTTATATTCCTCTATATATGTATATGCTATATATCATCAAGCAACTTGGAATGCACAGTAAACAACTTCAGTTGTAAACAACAAAAATGAGCAAACTCACAATACAGAAAAACAAAAATAGTGTGGTCCAATAAAGTCCAAAAAAAAGTCAAACATCCAGATTAGTCAGCGTCCTCAGTTCGTCCGTATTCAGTGTGAATATGTTGATGTGGATTTTTCAGGCAGAGCTGTAGACTCAGTCCAAGCATAAGGGCCAGTTGGAGACAAAGTCCGGTCCTGCCCGACTCTCCGCACCTTACTTTTTCTCTAAGTCTTTTGCTCAAAAATTTTCTAAGTATTTAAATCTTCTTCTGAGGAAAATGCAAAGTCCAAATAAGCACAGCAAAGTTAAGTCCCGAAAGCTTTATTCTTCAGCAGCGAAGCAAAAAGCATGAGCTGTCCTGCAGAACAACTGAACTCTAACCTTTGTGCATCACCTTTTATATTGTGAGTTGTAGGTGTGTGTTTAGACCAAGGGGCATGTCTTGCCATGCCCCTTTCTCCCATCTTTCATATTTTGGGAGTGGTTTTTATTGGTGTCTGGAAGATTACCCTTTTATGCATAAAGCCAATTTTTAATGGAGTCTGATTTATCTAATGTGGAGTGCCATTTTGTTTCAAACATACACAGTTTCATTTTTAATGGAGTCAGAATTTCTATTGGTTGGTTTTTTTAAAAAGTAAGCATCAATCTCATAACAATTACTTTGGTATTTTCTGGTACTTTCTTTGTGTAGTTAGTCACTAAGGGTTTTACCATAAATCAATGTTAGTAATCATAATGAGGCCTAGTAAGTAAATAGCGGCCTTGTAAAATCTACATACATAGACATAAGGCTTTGAAAATTGACACCACAGTGTGTATTAGTCCTTCAATGTATGGTTGTGTAAATTGTACATGTAATTGTTCATCTACTGTTCATCTACCCGGGTAGTGTGATTTTGTTTCTTATCTGTATGATGTGATAGATGTGCTTTCTCCAGATGCACGATGAAACTGCCACCGACGTCACACCCTCCACGCAGGTGAGCCGGTGGCGTCCTGCTCCACGCTCCTCGGGTCCGGCTCTGGCTCGCCATCACAAGTGACTCATACACCAAAAAAAAACAAGCTAGCATACTATGCTAAGTGCTAATGGTTATTACTCACCGGAGTTTTCCTCTCGACAAAAACACAATAATACGGTGATGTCCGGCAACCCAAAAACTTCCTCACAGGTGTGGATACCTTCCGGAATCAATAACTCAAAAAGAAATAACGTTTTAACCACTTTTCATGTAATTTTAACATTAACATGCTCTCTCTTGGCTGCAGTGTCTGTTCTCATCTCAGCTCAACATTGTTAGACTGGAAAAGTTGGGGATTATGCTGTGTGTGTAACTAATGGGCGTTACAATTGTGTGTGGTTTTCATGTTTCATTGCATTACCCATTTTAAAGTGATCATATCCCAAACAACTAATCAGTGCTGATACTGTGTGCAAATAGATAAAAGAGTGATGATAATACAGGACATCTTTTGAATTCCTTGGATCTACATATGTGGTTTTCTTAGCAGATTAAGAATCACGACAGACTTGCAAAAGATGACTCATCTTAATCTGTACAAAAGACAAAGTGTATAAACGGCACGTTTTGTTATCACAGGGACTATTTCTTGGCCAAATGAGACATAATGTGTGAATCAGTGAGGTAGAATTTGTTCTTTAAAAACTTGATTTTTTTCTTTGTGAAAACTATATTTAACACTCAGATAAAACTGTTTCATTAATAAAAGATCAAAATAGGCAGATGTGATTAGACAAATCAATGCGCCTCACTAAGTCTGGGTGAACAGAAAAACAAACAAAGACAGACAGAATGATGATGAGCTTAATTTGAGGTCCGCTCACTGGTTTTCAATCCCACCTCACCATCCCCTCCTAGCAGTCACTGGTGAAAAGCTGTCAAAAAAGCCACTGAGTAAAAATTTAGTTTTTTTGTCAGAAAATGTAATCACCTGATGTGAAAACAGCCACAAGCAAAAAAAAAAATCATGTTTTTGGAATCATGTTTTTGGACCATGAACGGCTGCTGGAGAGCAAAATTCACAAACCACTAAAACAACAACAACAACAACAACAACAACATGCACTGCAGCAGAAATGATTGTGTGGATTATCTGCCAAACTCTTCCTGTAAACTTTTCCAACACATCAGATTTTTGTAAGGTCTTCTTGTGTGTGTGTGTGTGTGTGTGTGTGTGTGTGTGTGTGTGTGTGTGTGTTACAGTGTACTTGCAGTTCGAGCGATGAAAAGTCTGGTTGTTAAAAAAGAAAAAAACAAGCTGACTGAGAAAATGTGAGAGGAAAGTAAAATATGAAATGTTTCATTTCAGAACCAACACGAGTCACTTCTCTCTGATTGACATTAAAGTGAAGCTGAATGATGACGAGAGATGATTCATGAACCTTCATTACGTGTGTGAAAATCAACATATGAAGATGTACTCTAAAAAAGAAACCATCATCACCATCCTCCTCCTCCTCCTCCTCCTCAGGACAGTGCTGATGGAGGAGCGTCCTCTGTGGACACGTCGCCATCTTGTGGCTGTTTGGGGTCATCAGGAACAACGAAAAGATTTTTTCTTCCCCTTCACCTGCATTGATTTAGTTTTTAAATAAAAAAAACTGAAGATGAGACAAAAGAAATCACATATGTTTTGCAAAGACACTCATTTTGAATTAAAATGACTTCAAATTTAAAATTATTTATTTAAAGCCCAAAATCACAAACATCGTTTGCCTCTGAGAGGGCTTTACAATCTGTACAGTTGTGACACCCTCTGTCCTTAGACCCTCTCGAACCGGAGTCAGGAAAAACTTCAAAAAAAGCCCTTTATGGGAAAAAGAAGAAACCTGAGGAAGAGCCACAGATGAGGGATCCCTCTCCCTGGGTGGACAGGACAGACGTGCAATAGATGCCACATGTACAGAGAACATCATCATCAATCATATATGGAAGTTAAACATGGGTCGTAATAAGCTGTAGATAAACTGAGTTCATGGGTTTAGTCCATGTGTGAAGGTATCACAGGTAATGGAAATGAGTCCGTGAGTCCAGGTGCATCTCTAGATGTCCTCATATGGAGCTCTGGGCCACTCGACCTTCTCTCCACAACACAGACACAGATCATGTCCCCACCAGGCCAGTGAACCTCAGACAGATGGACCACAACCAGAATCAGTGAGGAACCTGCAAGACTGGAGAGAACAAAGAGGACCGGGGCTCCGGCAGTAACATGCACTTTACAGGACATAAGAGTATTCACATTAACCAATTTAACCAATTTAACACTTTAATTTAACCAATTTTAACTACTTTAGCCACCAGTTTATAAGGCTGACTCCAGTTTGCACTACTACCATAATAAGAGTAGAGGAAGCAGAGAAAGAGGAAGCAAAGAGAAGAAGAAAGAGAGAAGCAGAGAAAGAGGAAGAGGGAGAGGTGCCCGGTGCATCATGGGAGCCCCCCGGCAGTCTAAGCCTATAGCAGCATAACTAAGGGCGAGCCTGTGCCCGCCCTAACTATAAGCTTTATCAAAAAGGAAGGTTTTAAGTCTATTCTTAAACACTGACACTGTGTCTGCCTCTCGGACCCAGACTGGGAGCTGGTTCCAGAGAACAGGGGCCTGATAGCTGAAGGCTCTGCCCCCTAGACTACTTCTGGAAACCCTGGGAACTACAAGTAAGCCTGCGTTTTGGGAGCGCAGCACTCTAGTCTGGATGATAAGGAGTTATCAATTCATTAAGATATGATGGTGCCAGACCATGTAGAGCCTTATATGTGAGGAGTAAGGATTTTAAAATCCACTCTAAATTTTACAGGGAGCCAGCCAATGCAGAGAAGCCAATACTGGAGTAATATGGTCTCTTTTCCTGGTTTTAGTCAGCACCCGAGCAGCGGCATTCTGGACCAGCTGTAGAGTCTTTAACGACTTGTTCGGGCAGCCTGATAAAAGTGAATTACAATAATCCAGCCTGGAAGAGACAAATGCATGGACTAATTTTTCAGCATCGCTTTGGGGCAGAAAGTGCCTAATTTTTGCGATGTTGCGCAGGTGGTAAAAAAAGGCAGACCTTGAAATATGCTTAATATGGGTGTCGAAAGGACATATCCTGATCAAATAAAACACAGAGGTTCCTTACAGTGGTGCTGGAGGCCCAGTTAGTTAATGCCATCCAGCAAGGCTATCTTAGGAGAAAACGTGTTCCTCAGGTGTTTCGGACCTAATAGGATCACTTCAGTTTTATCTGAGTTCAACAACAGGAAATTTCTTGTCATCCAAGCCTTTATATCTTTAAGGCAGGCCTGGAGTTTCAGGAGCTGATCAGTTTTGTCTGGCTCCACTTGATAAATATAATTGGGTGTCATCAGCATAACAATGGAAATCTATGGAGTGCCTCCTGATGATATTGCCAAGGGGCAGCATATACAAAATAAACAGAATTGGACCTAGCACTGAACCTTGTGGAACTCCATGACAGACTTTAGTATGCACAGAGGATTCATTATTAATATGGACAAACTGAGACCGATCTGATAAGTATGATCTGAACCAGTTTAATGCAGACCCTTTAATACCAAGCAGTTTTTCCATTCTCAGCAACAGGATGTGATGGTCAACTGTATCAAAGGCAGCACTGAGGTCTAACAGGACAAGTACAGACAGAAGCCCTCTATCTGATGCTGTCAACAGGTCATTGGTGACTTTCACAAGTGCTGTTTCTGTGCTATGGTGAGCTCTAAATCCTGACTGAAAAACTTCAAAAAGACTATTACTGCAGAGATAATTACATAACTGGCTGGCAGCTGGCTTTCTCTAGGATCTTAGACAAAAATGGGGAGGTTGGATATTGGTCTGTAATTGGCTAACACATCTGCATCAAGTGTAGGTTTTTTGATCAATGGTTTAATTACAGCTACTTTAAAAGACTTGGGTACAAAGCCTGACACCAGAGACAGATTAATAATATGCAGCAGCGATGTGCCAATAAATGGGAAAACTTCCTTAATCAGCGTAGTAGTTGGGATGGGGTCTAGGAGACAAGTTGTTGCTTTCGATGATGAAACTAACGAGGATAATTCGGGAAGGCCAATTGGAATAAAACTGTCTAAGCAATTGTCAGGTTTTAATGTATCTGCTCCTAAATTTCCTGAGTCTGAAGGCACGTTAGATAGATCAGAGTCTGAACGAGGGCAGGGCAGATCCTGACTATTTTTTTCCCTAATATTCAAAAATCTTGTTATTAAAGAAGCTCATGAAATCATTACTACTTAAACTTAAGGGATGTTTTATGATCTTTCTTTTTAGGCTTTTCCATGGTGTTACTAACAAGTTAAAAGTCAATTTGGGGGGAGCTCAAATAATCATGAGAGTCGTCAGAGATACTAGGAAATCTTACTGAACTTTAATGCTGTCGGAATTGCTTCCTTAAATTTAGTCCTAGTACAATTGACAATCGGGTAACCATCTAGCATGAACACTAAATGTTTTCTAGAGGTGCATAGTCCTGTAATAAGGAAATTCAAATGATACTAAGTAGTGGTCTGATAATATAGGATTTTGGGGGGAGACTATTAAGTGCTCAATATTCAATACCATAGGTGAAGGACCAAATCAAGGGTGTGATTGTGACAGTGAGTTGGAGAATTTACCCTCTGAGAAAACCCAATGGAGTCCAATAATGAGATGAATGCTGTGCTAAGACTGTCACTATCCATGTCCACATGAATATTAAAATCACCTACAATAATTACCTTGTCATTTTCAAGGACTAAATTTGACAAGAACTCTGAAAATTCAGATAAGAATTCAGAGTATGGGCCTGGGGGGCGGTACACTACAGCAACTAGTATTGGCTTTGTGCTCCTCCAGGCTGGAGATGAAAGAGTAATAATAAGGCTTTCAAATGAGCTGTAGCCCTCTTTAGGCCGAGAATTTATTAATAGGGCTGAATTAAAAATGGCTGCAACTCCACCTCCTCGTCCAGTGTCTCGAGGAACATGAATGTTAGAATGACTCGGTGGAGTGGATTCATTTAGGCTAACAAATTCTTCCTGACCTAGCCAGGTCTCAGTAAGGCAGAACAGGTCTATATCAGAGTCTGATATCAAATCATTTATCAGAACAGCCTTAGAGGCCAGAGATCTGATGTTTAAGAGGCCACACTTAATTTTCTTATTATGCTGTTGCTGAGTTGCTGCAGCAGTTGTGTTAATTTTTATTAGATTTTTCTGAATGACTCCCCTTTTTGGTTTTAAGAGTTTAAAGACTGCAGTGACTGTTTAGTATAAAGGTTATTAAAACCTGCAAACAGTTTAAAGTATTATCTAACTGAAACACAACTATCTTTAGAAAGGTACTGAATACTGCATTCACTATGTGATATGTCCTCTGACACTGAACTTTTACATTAAAGGGACTCTGTAATAAAACTGTGTGGTTCAGACATTTTATCCTCAATCTGTGTACGTCTACAGGAGATGCACATGTAGGGTAAGAGCAGGTAGCAGCTTGTTTGAAACTACATGAAAATGTGGGTAGATGTTTGAAAAAAGAAAAATTATTTCATTTGAATTTTTTGTGTGAAGAACTGTTTCTTATTCCTCTTCAAAACTCCATTTGCTCTGCTGTAAGTGTGAAAAATTTAATGACATTGGAAGTTGGACAGTGCAACTATTCTTACTGCATGTAGTCAGTGACAGATGACACACCCTGCTGCTCCCTCAAAAAACTTCTCTTTGTGGCAGTAAAACTGCAGTAAAACCTGTTTGTCCTCCTCTCGAACACAGTGAGGTAAACCACATCTGTCAAGATATTTCTTTGTTCCCTCCCCTTAAATGATAAACATTCACTTCGGCAGGTGAACAAAAACAGAAGGAGCGGAGATTATTTTCCATTAGCAAACAAAGATCGTTCCTGTTCAGAGAAAGTGAAACTATTCAACAGTCACTATCGCTGAGAGGTGAAATGGCGCAGAAAGGAGTTCAGCTGGACCGAGAGAAACCTTCTCTTGTTCGATCTGTCTGGATCTACTGAAGGATCCGGTGACTATTCCCTGTGGACACAGCTACTGCATGAACTGTATTAAAAGCTTCTGGGATGACGAGGATGAGAAGAAGATCCACAGCTGCCCTCAGTGTAGGCAGACCTTCACACCGAGGCCTGTCCTGGTGAAAAACACCATGTTAGCAGATTTTAGTGGAGGAACTGAAGAAGACTGGACTCCAAGCTGCTCCTGCTGATCACTGCTATGCTGGACCTGAAGATGTGGCCTGTGATGTCTGCACTGGGAGAAAACTGAAAGCTGTCAAGTCCTGTCTGGTCTGTCTGGCCTCTTACTGTGAGAAACACCTGCCAGCCTCATTATGACGCAGCTCCATTAAAAAAACACAAGCTGGTGGACCCCTCCAAGAAGCTCCAGGAGAACATCTGCTCTCGTCACGATGAGGTGATGAAGATGTTCTGTCGTACTGATCAGAAGTGTATCTGTTATCTCTGCTCTGTGGATGAACATAAAGGCCACGACACAGTCTCAGCTGCAGCAGAAAGGACTGAGAGGCAGAGAGAGCTCGAGGTGAGTCGACAAAACATCCAGCAGAGAATCCAGGACAGAGAGAAAGATGTGAAGGAGCTTCAGCAGGAGGTGGAGGCCATCAATCGCTCTGCTGATAAAGCAGTGGAGGACAGCGAGAAGATCTTCAGCCAGCTGATCCGTCTCATCCAGAAAAGAAGCTCTGATGTGAAGCAGCAGCTCAGATCCCAGCAGGAAACTGAAGTGAGTCGAGTCAAAGAGCTTCAGGAGAAGCTGGAGCAGGAGATCACTGAGCTGAAGAGGAAAGACGCTGATCTGAAGCAGCTCTCACACACAGAGGATCACACCCAGTTTCTACACAACTACCCCTCACTGTCAGCACTCAGTCAGTCTACAGACTCATCCAGCATCAAGATCCGTCCTCTCAGATACTTTGAGGATGTGACAGCGGCTGTGTCAGAAGTCAGAGATAAACTACAGGACGTTCTGACAGAGAAGAGGACAAACATCTCACTGACAGTGACTGAAGTGGATGTTTTACTGCCACAACCAGAGCCCAAGACCAGAGCTGAGTTCTTCAAATATTCACGTGAACTCACACTGGATCCAAACACAGCAAACACACATCTGTTATTATCTGAGGGGAACAGAAAAGCAACAGCAATGAAACAACAACAGTCTTATTCTAGTCACCCAGACAGATTCACTTATTGGTGGCAGGTCCTGAGTAGAGAGAGTCTGACTGGACGTTGTTACTGGGAGGTGGAGTGGAGAGGGACAGGAGGAGTTTATGTACTGCAGTCGCATACAAGAATATCAGCAGAGCAGGGAGCTCAGACTGAATGTGCATTTGGACAAAATGACAAATCTTGGGCATTAAGATGTGACAACAACAGTTACTCATTTTGGTACAACAATGTCCAAACTCCCGTCTCAGGTCCTCAGGTCCTCCAGAGTCGGAGTGTACCTGGATCACAGAGCAGGTATTCTGTCCTTCTACAGCATCTCTGAAACCATGACTCTCCTCCACAGAGTCCAGACCACGTTCACTCAGCCTCTCTATGCTGGACTTTGGTTTGTTTCTGGTTCACGTTATGGAGACACTGCTGAGTTGATTAAAGTGAAATAATCAGAAGTCATTTCAGGGTCAGTGGGTTAAATTCTGTGTTTGAACTCTTCAACTTATTTTGTCTTCATGTTTGTTGCTGACAGCTGATTGTTGTGGCATTTCTTCACTGCACAGAGATCAGCTGTCAATCAAACATTATGGGCGGTACTTTGACATCTTCTCATTTGTTGTTGTGTAAATGTTTGAGTTTCTTTAGGTGGCGCTCCTTCCTGTGTCTGTTTAGCCATGGAGGCTCTCACTGCTCAGGATGATTTCTGTTTACCTGAACTGACATTTCTCTGCATGAAAATGTAAACTTCTCTGTGCTCCAAATGTTTGTTGAATATTTGGATTGATGGATTTGTATGTTGTAGTTTCTCTTCCACTGCATGAGTCTGAGGAGAGAAAGCAGCAGACCTTCCTTTATCCCAGAGATTTTCTTCACCACTTTGTACATTTGGAAAGAAATCTATAATCACATTTACATTTATTTGTTTGTCAGATCAAATGTTGTTGTTGTTATGAGGTATTATAAAAGTGTAATTATCCTGATCAATAAGGAGATCATTCATTCTTCTCTTTTACATAGCAGGGTGTGACTCCTGTCAACAAAGTGACATGGTGTGATATTACATCTCTTTAAATCTCTCTTTACTGATGTTGTCTGAAGCTGCCAAAGGCTCAGTGAAGTTTTTACAACGTCTTCCTGCAGTGAACATCACAGCAGGTCAACAAGTGAAATGTAAAACTGATGCTCAACACAAGAGGGCGCCTTCCATCCTGCTAACCAGGGATGTAGTGGAGGTTAAAGCTCCTCAGCTCTCTTTGTCTGCATGTTTTAGACCATGTTTTTAAGCTGATTAGAAACTTTCTGATTGTGTCATACATCATGGTCAGTGGGCTCAAAATTAATGAGCATTTTAAGTTCAAAAAGCAGAAATTATTGATTTTCCTGGTGGTGGTTTGTCTCATGACGCTCACTAACTGAGGCGTTTACTGTACGTCCTCCTTCATTTGAATGTTTTAAATGTTTTAACACTGTTCTTGTGTATTTTCTACTGACTTTAGCTTTGTTCGAGCAGCTGCTGAAGTTCAGGTTGACCACAGTGTGTTTGGGTTGTGTCAGAAGGTTTTTCTCATATCGATGATTTTGTGTGAAGAATTGTGTCGATCTGATCAATAAAACTTCTTTACTGATCTGATGAGAACTGAAGTGTGATTCCTTTTTGTTACCAAAGAGAAAATAAATAATGATCAGATGTGTAGAAATATTAATGTTTCAGAATTCACCAGTGAAGGAGGAGCGGTCCAACACTGATGTTGGGTGATCAGGTCGGGCTCACAGTCGGAGCATTTATCGCTTACTTGGAAAAATGTGGATATTTTATTTTGAAATAAAAGTCTTGTGGTGTCTCCTGAAAAGAGACAAAGTTGATGTTTCTTTTAAAATTGCAGACTTTAAGAAAAATCCAGCCTTCAGGGGAAACTTCCAGTTGAATTTATCAGTCGATGCTTTTGATCCTCAGACTCATTCAAAGGATTCAAAACGTGCAGCCTTCCAAAGAAATCCAATCCAAATGTCCTAAAGCCTCAGACATCTGGCTCACTTTGTGTACTGGCACATTTAAAAATAATAAAACAAATGCAAATTAAAAGGGGAATAATCAGACATTTTTTATTTAATCTCAGTAAATTTGTGCACATTAGTGGTAAATGTGCGTCGGCCGTGGTTACTCATCATAAAAGATGTTTGCTTGGTTGCTAATTTTTGTCAAAATGTTTTAAAAAGAAAATGTGTTCAAACCTGATGTATTTTGCTCCGCTTCTCTTTGGAATATAAACTTGCTAAAAGTGTGAATAATAAAATCAGAGTCTGGCTGTCACATTTCAAATTAAATCAAAATGTTGAAATTTTCACGCTTTGGTGCATCAAATGTTGGAAACTGGGACTGTAATCTCTTTAATGATCCTAAACTTTTCATGTGGCGCCATCATCAGGTCAAAACTTCAATCTGTCTTTGTATTTAGTGGTGTAACTCTTATGTCCAACTTAAGACTTCACTTTAGTCGCTGTCCCGTAGAATTGCATTTGTTCCAAACATTTAATGTGGCTTCAGCTGCAAGTCTTTACATACTGAACTTAATGTGAACGTTGAACTCTTTCATTCAGAAGTGACAAGAAGACTGAGGAAGTGGATTAACAGGACATGAAGCTCGGATAAGGTCATTTATTGTGATTGCAGTTTCTATATGTAGTTATGTTGGGTGTTAATTTCAATCATGTATAAATAAACTACAAGCTGCTCATAAAAAGCCAAAAAAAAAAACAGACAGTGTTGAATATTTGGATTCTACAGAAATCTGTAATCACGTTTACATTTATTTGTTTGTCAGATCAAATGTTGTTGTTGTTATGAGGTATTATAAAAGTGTAATTATCCTGATCATAATCAATAAGGAGATGATTGATTATTTTCTTTGACATCAGTGAGATTCTGCTCAAACAAACTGACTGTGTGGATGAAGTGAATTTGTACATTAAACTATTGAACAAGAATCATTTAACAGACTTTACTGATGGGATGTAAAGAGGGTGACACAAAATTAAATATACGTCTTAATCATCCAATAACACGTTTTTCTCCATTAATTAAATTTACAGATCATTTATGTTTACTGGAAATAATCACAATATTGCTGTATCATACAATGCAATATACAGATGTCAAATTGCTTAAAAGAAGAAGCAAAAATACAAAGATGAAATATTTCATACATGTTAATAAAGTATAAAAACACAAAATTATATCTCACATATAATAACACTAATGATAAGACACAGTGGTTTTTCTACTTACGCATCCTGTATAAAGATTTAATAAGAGCTTTAATAATGTTAATGATTGATTACCTAAAGCTTTATAGATCAGTTGTAAACCATTAATAAGTTGTACAGTTTGCAAGGTTGCAAAGTCCATTCTGTTTTAATTGTTGGTATTAGTGTTAATAAATGCCTAATAAATAAATAATTAAATGGATTTGGAAACAGCCCAAAAGCCTGCCTACTGCAAATCAGTATAATAATGATGAATACTGCTTTGGCAGATTGACTCGTTCACCATGTAACGTGACGGCTTAGGACAGATAAGTTCCAGGGGTTCAGCATAAAGTAGCCAACAGTGAACAATAGCAATAAAAAGTTAACATCACTTTGATTATTGAAACGGTGAACAACCTGTCGTTGATATTTTTACATTTACTTCCGGGTCACTCTTTTTTCCGGGTCACCTGTCTACCTGTCTTCATCTTTCAATTCAGAAAGAAAATATAAGAAAAGGAATCACCAAAAATCCAAAAACGGGCTGTTTTTAAATCATTTTTTCTACTTTTGGTTTAAAACAAAAAAACGAACTGACTGAAAGTACACAGACCGTTTTAGCAGGTCTCTAAAAGTTTGTTTTAACACAGGTTGGGCTCAAGACAGCCAGCCAGAGCTATAACCATCTTATATGGTAATATACAAGCTATGAACATTTGAAATCTCACAAAACAATTAATTAAACCAGACCATGTGTATTTACATCGCCAACCCACAATGTCATACACTACCACTGTGCCGCTTTGTCATAGTTTAACCAAGTATATTCTACACCGGTACACATGACAGTTCTACCACAGAAAGAGTGAGAGTTATCACCAAAATAAAACACTGATCATTTCTTAAGCAAAATGCAAAACCTCCATAAACACTCATTGCATCATCACACAAGCTGTGTGCGCTTCAGTGGAAGCCGGGGTACAAAACACATGACGGCCCCCTCCAACCACACAAACCAACTCAGCACACACACACACCCTAACAGCACACAGCCAAGCAACCCTTAGCCACACACACCTCAGAGCCACGGACACTAAACAGGGATCACGTCAGTTTGGGACCCACCATCACAAATAAGCAATATTCTTAACAAATAATATTATGAGACCTATAGGTCCATGCTTTTACAGTTACGGTTTATTAGTAGGGGAAACGTTATTATGAAGAATTACTAAACAAAACAAATCAGACAACATGGTGGCCGATCAGGTTTTAACACTTCAAATTTACCCCAGGCTGTTTTTCACATGTACATTATTATGTCTTTATAAAATATTGAGTTTTTCACTTTTCCCAAAATTGTATTGTGTTGCATTCCCTCTTGTAAAATAGTCAAATCTATACCGATAACCACCACTGGCTAACATTTACCGTTATATAAAAAAATTTAAATGTTTAATTAAATTACTCACCCTTTGATGATCAAATGTAATTGCAGGAGCTGAAATGCCTCTCAAAGCTCTGGTGTTCTTCCTTTGTTGATTAAATCAAACTTTTAATTAAAGGTTCATTTTTAGATGGGTGACTTCCATCATGAATCAGCAGGTTAGCTAACAGGCTAGCTAGCTGGTGTTCTCTGAAATTAGTCTCTCCTTCAATTACTTTTGGTTGGCGTGACCCTTCAGGGAACTGACAGAGGCGGATCCATCCAGAGAGCAGGCGACTGAGACGGGACCTTTCAGGAGGCCCGTGGCAAAGGTGGAGTCCTTCGGGAGGCCGGCGACGGAAGTGGGACCCCTCTGGAGGCAGGAGATTGAAGCAGGACCCCTCTGGAGGCAGGAGATTGAAGCAGGACCCCTCTGGAGGCAGGAGATTGAAGCCCTTGGGCAACCGGTGAAGAAGACAGGAACCTTTGGGAGGCTGCTGTCAAAGGTGGGAACCTTTGGGCTACATGGTCTTGGCTTCAGTATCCCATCCTGAACTCCATCATATCGCAGGGAAGATAATCCTCCGGTTTAAAATGAGCTGCCACAAATGACTGTGTTTTTCAAAACAGATGTAGCAGGTGAAGTCCTGTCTCTTCACCTGCACAAACTGCACCCAAGTGTGAAAACTTAAAACTAGTTTTCCTCTTAGGGAAACTGTGGACCCGTTGTCCTGAAAGGCTGGAGTTTGTGCAAGCCACACAAACACAATAATTAACCTCCATGATGAATGAATTCTATATACAGTGGGTACAGAAAGTATTCAAAGACCCCTTTAAATTTTTCAGTCTTTGTTTCATTGCAGCTATTTGCTAAAATCTGAAAAAGTTCATTTTATTTCTCATTAATGTACACTCAGCACCCCATCTTGACAGAAAAAAAACAGAAATCTAGAAATTTTTGCAAATTTATTAAAAAAGAAACAACTGAAATATCACATGGTCATAAGTATTCAGACCCTTTGCTCAGTATTGAGTAGAAGCACCCTTTTGAGCTAGTACAGCCATGAGTCTTCTTGGGAATGATGCAACACTACCAGCCACTGTGATGAATGATGCAAGTTTTTCACCTGGATTTGGGGATCCTCTGCCATTCTTCCTTGCAGATCCTCTCCAGTTCCGTCAGGTTGGATGGTGAACGTTGGTGGACAGCCATTTTCAGGTCTCTCCAGAGATGCTCAATTGGGTTTAGGTCAGGGCTCTGGCTGGGCCAGTCAAGAATGGTCACAGAGTTGTTCCGAAGCCACTCCTTTGTTATTTTAGCTGTGTGCTTAGGGTCATTGTCTTGTTGGAAGGTGAACCTTCGGCCCAGTCTGAGGTCCTGAGCACTCTGGAAGAGGTTTTCTTCCAGGATATCTCTGTACTTGGCCGCATTCATCTTTCCTTCAATTGCAACCACCAGTCGTCCTGTCCCTGCAGCTGAAAAACACCCCATAGCCCATAGCATGATGCCACCACCACCATGTTTCACTGTTGGGATTGTATTGGGCAGGTGATGAGCAGTGCCTGGTTTTCTCCACACATACCGCTTAGAATTAATGCGCCAAAAAGTTCAATCTTGGTCTCATCAGACCAGAGAATCTTATTTCTCATAGTCTGGGAGTCCTTCATGTGTTTTTTGGCAAACTCTATGTGTGGGCTTTCATATGTCTTGCACTGAGGAGAGGCTTCCGTCGGGCCACTCTGCCATAAAGCCCCGACTGGTGGAAGGGCTGCAGTGATTTGACTTTGTGGAACTTTCTCCCATCTCCCTACTGCATCTCTGGAGCTCAGCCACAGTGATCTTTGGGTTCTACTTTACCCCTCTCACCAAGGCTCTTCTCCCACGATTGCTCAGTTTGGCTGGACGGCCAGGTCTAGGAAGAGTTCTGGTCGTCCCAAACTTCTTCCATTTAAGGATTATGGAGGCCACTGTGCTCTTAGGAAGCCTTGAGTGCTGCAGAAATTCTTTTGTAACCATTGGCCAGATCTGTGCCTTGCCACAATCCTGTCTCTAAGCTCCTTGGGCAGTTCCTTCGACCTCATGATTCTCATTTGCTCTGGCATGCATGCACTGTGAGCTGTAAGGTCTTATATAGACAGGTGTGTGCCTTTCCTAATCAAGTCCAATCAGTTTAATTAAACACAGCTGGACTCCAATGAAGGAGTAGAAAAAGAAGCCTGATGTGAAGCAGCAGCCCAGATCAAGGAAACTGGATCAGAAGAGCTTCAAGAAGCTGGAGGAGCTCACTGAGCTCAGGAGGAAAGATACTGGGCTGAGAAGCTTAAAAAGGATACACCCAGTGACAAAATTACTCCTTGTCTCACATGTCAGTGAGTCAGCAAATCAAGGTCCTCTCAGTCTGAATACTTAGAAGTGAGATAAACCATGTGATATTTGAAGTGGATGCTTCCTTGTCACAACAACTGAGGGACCAGAGAAGAATTTTTCTTTTTTAATAAATTTGCAAAAATTTCTACATTTCTGTTTTTTTTTGTCAAAAAATTTGTTACTGGGAGGTGGAGTGGGATGCATGCAATAGCTGCTGCAAAGAATATCAGCAGATCAGGGAGCTATGATGAATGTGCATTTGGACACAATGACAAGTCTTGGGCGTGATATTGGCTTTGTAAATATGAATGCAGACATAATGATGTGAACACTCCAATCTCTCGTAAGTCGTCTTTCAAAGTAGGAGTGTTCCTGGATCATAAGGCAGGTATTCTGTCCTTTTACAACGTGGATGAAAACATGACTCTCCTCCACAGAGTCCAGACCACATTCACTCAGCCTCTCTATGCTGGACTTGGTCTTCATTTTTCTGGAGGAGACAATGCTGAGTTGTGTGAGCTGAAGTCGATCAGAGTTTTCCAAGCGGCAATGGGATAAATTCTGTTTTTTGACTTTTAAATTTGGTTGTGTCCCATTGCATGTCCCTGATATCTATCAAGCCCTCACTCCAGTTGTGTTGCTGTCGTTGTGTTTTCTTTTGATGTTAAGAGATTTTGTAAGTGGCAGTAATTGCAATTACTGTCCATCCTAACAATTTATCTCTTGGCTGTTGATTAAAAAAAACAAAAATGTAATAAATTAAATGCAATACTAAAGAAACCTCTATCCTTTGAATCACCGCTGTAATCAATCTGCAATACAGATTAACCACATGGACCTTTGTTAGCAACAGAAACTTGCTTCAAAAAACTGATGTGATCTCATAGCTCTTGTGTTTTCTATGATGTGCTTAATGACATGCTATTGCTGCACATTTTGTTGTAAGATATGCTCTGCAGCCCATGACAGGATCCCTATTGTATCTTAAGTGTAATAAATTAAAGTGAATATGTGAATAATGATATATATATATGTAAGGACTTGCAGTGGAATTGCTATAATATCATAATTAATAAAGAAGAAATGTAATGATCAGCTGTTTTTTTGTGTGGGTGATGTGAACATGTGAACAAACATCTTTAGTAACTGGATGTCTGATAAAATGTTATAAGTCTAGTTTTCCAAATATATCACATTACAACTCATCATTTAAGAAATGTTACATAAATATCAATTACAACGTAAAAATGAGCCCACAGTGACTCTAAGTTGATAAAAAAGGTACTTTTATATTTCATATAAGAAAAAAAATGATATGTGAAGGTATTTTTGGCAATTCCTTACGTGACTATCTTACTGTAACATGACGCACAGTAACATCTACATTTAATGCAGCGATTATGAACAAAAGTATTACGGATTTAAACAATAATACTCTTTGGCCTTAGTCATGTTAGACAGATCATCAGATGTTAAGAGTTTATTGTTAATTATTCACTGTGCTTCCTACATTTGAAACTGCAATGTGGTGAATATATCTTTGGTACAAATAGGAAGAAAGTCCAAAGTTTCATATGGATTCATCCGTCCATCACTACTGAGGAGCCCATTATACATACATAAACAGGAAACTCTTCCTACAACAACAACAAACCAAAATCAAAACAATCTAATAACATTTCAGTGTGAAAACAATAAAAAGTTCATTATTTAAATGGTTCAAACATAGAAATACCAACAATATAATGTCTATTCCTTGAAACAATGAAGCTCCCCCCTCTGTAATTGACTTCAACATAGTACAGTCCGAGTCGACACCCTGCTATAAAACCCATTGGAGCATCAGTCACTAGACTAAACCTTGGCTTGAAATGATTCAACTTTCAGAATAAGAGCCCTTCCTGACAGTAGTTGGCTGGCATGCTTGTTGTTTGTTGGAGTGTGTGAGTGAAGAATGATGGACTTTGGAACAAGGCTATAGTCAGCAGATGGGTGTTACCAACAGGCGCAATAAGTGCTGATATCAGGTGACCATTAAGGAAAGCCTCAGTCAGAGCATGTCACGAGCATTTGTGTTTTCATGGTGGGATTGTACAGGCCCACAAACTGAGCCTGTGAGTGAGGAAGGATGGACATTAAGGAGAAGAACTGGGTGTTCCTAAGGAGAAGAACTTGCTGTCGGTGAAGAGTATATATAAATAACACTGTATTTGAATAATAAATTATGTCGAGTGCTCGGGATAAAGAGCTCGGATCTTCAGGTGCTCAGTATGAACAAGTGTTAAACACACAGTATCTCTCTCAAAGCGCTCCTCTTCCTGGAATGAATCCCAGCTTGATCAGCCCTCCCTCTTCCTTCTTCTTCCTGCTCTCAGACACACACAGCTCCACTCTGTCAGATATTTCCTTGTTCCCTCCCCTTCAGATCTACAGTTTGAAGATGGGTGGAGCCAACATGGTGCTGAAGTGCGACAGCTGACAGGCCCCGTTCACTGCAGAAACACATGTTGTTTAGATCAGAGCTCAGACTAGTTTCTGTTCAGAGGAAGTGAAACTATTTGACAGTCACTATCGCTGAGAGGTGAAATGGCGCAGAAAGGAGTTCAGCTGGACCGAGAAACTATTTCTTGTTCGAGTTGTCTGTCTTGATAAAAGAACTCCATTCATTCGAACTCATTACAATGGAAGTTTGAGGTTTTAAGAATCGGATGTGGGTAGAAAAAAAGAAAAATTATTTCAAAGTGTGAAGCACTGCTTTTTATTCCTCTTCAAAACTCCATTTGCTCTGCTGTAAACTGTGAAATATTTAATGACATTGGAAGTTGGACAGTGGAACTATTCTTACTGCATGTAGTCAGTGACAGATGACACACCCTGCCTGTCCCCAAAAAACTTCTCTTTGTGGCAGTAAAACTGCAGTAAAACCTGTTTGTCCTGCTCTCGAACACAGTGAGGTAAACCACATCAAGATATTTCTTTGTTCCCTCCCCTTAAATGATAAACATGAACAAACAAAAGCAGATGAACAAAAGCAGAAGGAGCAGAGATTATTTTCCATTAGCAAACAAAGATCCTTCCTATTCAGAGGAAGTGAAACTATTTGACAGTCACTATCGCTATCGCTGAGAGGTGAAATGGCGCAGAAAGGAGTTCAGCTGGACAGAGAAACTATTTCTTGTTCGATCTGTCTGGATCTACTGAAGGATCCGGTGACTACTTCCCTGTGGACACAGCTACTGCATGAACTGTATTAAAAGCCCACTGGGATGGAGAGGATGAGAAGAAGATCCACAGCTGCCCTCAGTGTAGGAAGACCTTCACACGGAGGCCTGTCCTGGTGAAAAGCACCACGTTAGCAGATTTAGTGGAGGAAACTGAAGAAGACTGGACTCCAAGCTGCTCCTGCTGATCACTGCTATGCTGGACCTGAAGATGTGGCCTGTGATGTCTGCACTGGGAGAAAACTGAAAGCTGTCAAGTCCTGTCTGGTCTGTCTGGCCTCTTACTGTGAGAAACACCTCCAACTTCATCTTGAATCACCTACATTTACAAAACACAAGCTGGTGGACCCCTCCAAGAAGCTCCAGGAGAACATCTGCTCTCGTCACGATGAGGTGATGAAGATTTTCTGTCGTACTGATCAGAAGTGTATCTGTCATCTCTGTTTCATGGATGAACATAAAGGCCACGACACAGTCTCAGCTGCAGCAGAAAGGACTGAGAGGCAGAGAGAGCTCGAGGTGAGTCGACAAAACATCCAGCAGAGAATCCAGGACAGAGAGAAAGATGTGAAGGAGCTTCAGCAGGAGGTGGAGGCCATCAATCGCTCTGCTGATAAAGCAGTGGAGGACAGCGAGAAGATCTTCAGCCAGCTGATCCGTCTCATCCAGAAAAGAAGCTCTGATGTGAAGCAGCAGCTCAGATCCCAGCAGGAAACTGAAGTGAGTCGAGTCAAAGAGCTTCAGGAGAAGCTGGAGCAGGAGATCACTGAGCTGAAGAGGAAAGACGCTGATCTGAAGCAGCTCTCACACACAGAGGATCACACCCAGTTTCTACACAACTACCCCTCACTGTCAGCACTCAGTCAGTCTACAGACTCATCCAGCATCAAGATCCGTCCTCTCAGATACTTTGAGGATGTGACAGCGGCTGTGTCAGAAGTCAGAGATAAACTACAGGACGTTCTGACAGAGAAGTGGACAAACATCTCACTGACAGTGACTGAAGTGGATGTTTTACTGAAACCACAACCAGAGCCCAAGACCAGAGCTGAGGTTCTTCAGAATATTCACGTGAACTCACACTGGATCCAAACACAGCAAACTCACACATGGCTGTTATTATCTGAGGGGAACAGAAAAGCAACAGTAATGAAACAACAACAGTTTTATTCTAGTCACCCAGACAGATTCACTTATTATTGTCAGGTCCTGAGTAGAGAGAGTCTGACTGGACGTTGTTACTGGGAGGTGGAGTGGAGAGGGAGAGAGGAGTTCGTGTGTAGCAGTCGCATACAAGAATATCAGCAGAGCAGGGAACTGGAATGAATGTGGATTTGGACAAAATGACAAATCTTGGGCATTAGATTGTGACAACTACAGTTACACATTTTGGTACAACAATGTCCAAAACTCCCGTCTCAGGTCCTCGGTCCTCCAGAGTCGGAGTGTACCTGGATCACAGAGCAGGTATTCTGTCCTTCTACAGCATCTCTGAAAACCATGACTCTCCTCCACAGAGTCCAGACCACGTTCACTCAGCCTCTCTATGCTGGACTAGGGTTTTATTGGTCTTTATTTTCCTTTAACACCACTGCTGAGTTGATTAAAGTGAAATAATCAGAAGTCATTTCAGGGTCAGTGGGTTAAATTCTGTGTTTGAACTCTTCAACTTATTTTGTCTTCATGTTTGTTGCTGACAGCTGATTGTTGTGGCATTTCTTCACTGCACAGAGATCAGCTGTCAATCAAACATTATGGGTGGTACTTTGACATCTTCTCATTTGTTGTTGTGTAAATGTTTGAGTTTCTTTAGGTGGCGCTCCTTCCTGTGTCTGTTTAGCCATGGAGGCTCTCACTGCTCAGGATGATTTCTGTTTACCTGAACTGACATTTCTCTGCATGAAAATGTAAACTTCTCTGTGCTCCAAATGTTTGTTGAATATTTGGATTGATGGATTTGTATGTTGTAGTTTCTCTTCCACTGCATGAGTCTGAGGAGAGAAAGCAGCAGACCTTCCTTTATCCCAGAGATTTTCTTCACCACTTTGTACATTTGGAAAGAAATCTATAATCACATTTACATTTATTTGTTTGTCAGATCAAATGTTGTTGTTGTTATGAAGGTATTATAAAAGTGTAATTATCCTGATCATAATCAATAAGGAGATCATTCATTCTTCTCTTTTACATAGCAGGGTGTGACTCCTGTCAACAAAGTGACATGGTGTGATATTACATCTCTTTAAATCTCTCTTTACTGATGTTGTCTGAAGCTGCCAAAGGCTCAGTGAAGTTTTTACAACGTCTTCCTGCAGTGAACATCACAGCAGGTCAACAAGTGAAATGTAAAACTGATGCTCAACACAAGAGGGCGCCTTCATCCTGCTAACCAGGGATGTAGTGGAGGTTAAAGCTCCTCAGCTCTCTTTGTCTGCATGTTTTAGACCGTGTTTTTAAGCTGATTAGAAACTTTCTGATTGTGTCATACATCATGGTCAGTGGGCTCAAAATTAATGATCATTTTAAGTTCAAAAAGCAGAAATGATTGATTTTCCTGGTGGTGGTTTGTCTCATGACGCTCACTAACTGAGGCGTTTACTGTACGTCCTCCTTCATTTGAACATTTTAAATGTTTTAACGCTGTTCTTGTGTGCTTTCTACTGACTTTAGTTTGTTCGAGCAGCTGCTGAAGTTCAGGTTGACCACAGTGTGTTTGGGTTGTGTCAGAAGGTTTTTCTCATATCGATGATTTTGTGTGAAGAATTGTGTCGAATCTGATCAATAAAACTTCTTTACTGATCTGATGAGAACTGAAGTGTGATTCCTGTTTGTTACCAAAGAGAATATATATAAATTCACTACAATGAGTTTTAAACTGTGCACTGTTTAATGAATATAAGTACTTAATAATTTTCAACAAACCCTTTATATCATTCATATATTATTCACTGTAGACTGAACATG
This sequence comes from Scortum barcoo, assembly GCA_023238725.1. NCBI lineage: Eukaryota > Metazoa > Chordata > Actinopteri > Centrarchiformes > Terapontidae > Scortum > Scortum barcoo. The sequence continues at coordinate 4,867,461 of CM041533.1, read as the reverse complement.
TTCATCCCTATTACCCAAACAATGCAGCATATTTGTTCTTTCTGTGGCACCCAGGATGTGAAATATATCAAGAATCAATAATCTGTTTCATATTGGTGGTTACAGGAACAGAAATAATCCCACAGTACATTTGAGACATCACGTATCTACGGCCTCCAGTTTCCTTCAGCTAACTTTATAAGGAGCTGCTCATAAAATCATGTTGACTTTTCTCTCCCACTAACAGCTCCTTGTTCATTACATCAACAACAAGGACACAAAGGAAAATGACAAAACTCTCAGAGCAACAAACCTGCAAAAATAGAGTCAATTTATTGCCTTTTTTAATGATTATTCCTGTACATAATAATGTTTTTTCATTTTAAACATATTTATATGAAAACCAGTGGTGTCATATTCAGAGTGACCAGTTAACGTGTGTCCTGTTTAAAGTGTTGATGATGAGACTAAAAATTATGATGGAAGAGGGCAGCCTCACCAACAAACTCAAATCATTCACAGGTAAATACATTCTTCCATATTATCCACACCCAGGATTCAGGAGGGAGACAAGATGGCTTCATGGTTAGACTCTTTTATAGACAGTATGAAAGTCACAAGTGTGGTTCTTTTATCTTTAACAAAGCAAGTTTTCAAGCTATAATCAGCTCACATGGGTTTGTATTGTCACAGATGCAGTGTAAATTTGAAATTATAGAAAAATGCTGATCAGAGAGACTAAAATTGTTTGTGTTGTGTGTGAAATTTCTTGCAAAAGCTTCCAAATCTTCCACCAAACATGAATATCTAAATCAGGCTAAAGGTTGGTCCTCCATAGTTTCCCATTCAGATGACAGAGAGGTCTGACAGAGAACATCAGCAGACCACCAGGCCTGCATGAAGCCTCTGAAGCACATCAACAGAAAGAAAGACCAAACACAAATCCATCACAGGTCATTTATCACAGTCTTTAATGTGTCAGCTTTCACATCCTGCACACAGCAGCACATATGACTTCACATTTTGATGTTTTCAGCTGCAGGTGTAATAAAAGATCCTCAAAATAGAAAATCCACATGACAACATGTGACTTGTCTGGTTAGAGCAAATTCTTTTTTGTGACCGCTGTATTTTGTTTGTGACCATAAAATTGATTATGATCCACTATATATACTACAAATGTGTTAGTTCATTAAAATAATCTAAAATACTGATGAAATTGATCATTGGTAAGTATGGGAACATAAACACAACTCATCAGAGAAGATCCAACCATTCTTTTCTCGCCCTCTTCAGATCTAGCGAGCCAAGTCAGTCAACGAGACTATACACACATCACCACAGCATACTCACCTCTCTCTCTCTAATCCTCCGAGATGCCAAATCAGGCAAAAGGCGAGCAAAAGCTGTGATACAAGGGCGAGTTACTGCATGAGAGAGGTAAAATTGTTGTTAAGTAGCTGAGAGCAAGACTGGGTTATGAGTTACTGTTACTAGTTACAAGTACCATTATTATTCCACCTGCAGACTTACTCCTGGACTCCTGGACAGTTGTGCTACCATCAAATTAATATGACCATTTTTTTCCACTTTTCTCTCTGAAAGTCGGTTGACAATTCTAGTCATGAGAAATATATCAAGTTTAGAATAAAATGAGAAAGATCAGTTACCATAAAGCATCATATCTATTTTTGTAATTCAAAGAATAAGGTCAGTTTATCCTCAAACAGCGGAAATAGACAGTTAAGAACAGTGGAATGGAAATATGTAGATAAAATGTAAGATCCCGTGTTTTGTTTTAATTCTGTTTCCTGGTTTATTTTGAAAGCACTAACTTCTCCTGTCATTTCAGTTCCTGCCCTCATGTGTTTCTCGCCTCCCTTGTTATATCCACCTGTTTCCATTAATTGAACAAAAGATTGTCACCGGCAGAGAGAAACTATGACATAGGGGACCTGGAGTTAATGGTCCTGAAGCTGGCCCTGGAGGAGTGGAGGCACCAGCTGAAGGGGAGCAAACAACTGTTCTGACATAGACTGATCACAAGAGCCTCGAATATATCACAACTGCTAAGAGGTTGAACTCCAGACAAGCCAGCTGGGCCCTTTTTTCACATGGTTTGACTCCACCTTGTCTTATTTTCTCAATTCTGAGAATATCAAGCCTGATACACCCTCTCAGCAAGGTGAACCTAAGAACACCCCAAGAGCCCTTCTACCATCTTGCCCTCTTCTTGTATCATCAGAGAGGTCATCTGGGGAATTGGGGAAGCAGTCAGAGGAGCACTGGAGGGGGTCCAAGTGCCAGGTGGATATCTTTGGAAACACCTTTTTGTTCCCAGCCTCCTCAAGGTGGAGCTGGAGGCAGGGTTCCACCTCCCTGTCCTAACAACAGGTCTCTCCACTGTGCTTTTGGCCATCAACAACTGCTGTTCCCTGACCAGGAGGGGAGACCATGTTTGCATCTGCTACTCTAGAGTTAGGAGCGCTATAGCGAGGGAGCTGATAAACATTGCACCCAAGGTCTTCGCTACTGGGGGGGGGCAGAAGGACTGGTTGTCCACTCAGGACTTAGCCCTCCCTGTGGAGTCAAGCTGGTCCCTTCAATATTGCTAAGGTCATCAGCCTAGTTCAGTCCAGTTACAGCTTCCCAGAAACGTGAGAGTTCACCCCACATCTCCAAGGTCAAAGCTGCCAGGACCCATCCCCTCATCTCTACTTGGTCCCCTGATCATTGCCACCAGCCTCCCTGTTAAAGAGGCCTCATGTTCATCATTGCTAGATGATCTCTGTTCTAGCTTGTGTGTTTATCTCTTTCCAGCATTCTCCCAGTGTTAGTTTTGCTTGGCTCTTTGACCCTGTTTTTTTCTCACTGGTTCTGGATATTTGCCTGCTCATTATCTGTACTGTTGTCTCTCCTTGGACTGACTTTTTGCCTTCAACTACCTGTTTAACAAAGACCCTCTTGAATCTGCCACTGTGTCCCATTCCGACCAGATCCGTCACATAATATAGAGCTAAGATAGATAATAGATCATTATAATTGTGTGTTTGAGTACGCTTCTCAGCAAACACCACACAGGTTTCATTTTCAATTAAATGCTGGTGTAAATCATTGCATTGTATCCTGTGGAATAAAATTAGAAGGAGTTGCCTAAGCAGAGGCACTTCATGGCTGAGGTTCGGCTATTCCATCTTCGGTACATACTCGATCCTTCTTGTGTTTGAACTCAGTCTCTCTGGCGTAGAACAAGATTGTTAACAGTCTTTCAACATCTCTCCTATACACGTTTGTTTCCTCTCACAGTTTTTGCTGGCCTTTTGTCTGATTCTGAACTTTATATAACCCAATGCGCATGTGTGTCACTGTACAGTTTTTACCTTGTGCACAGCAGATCTATGACAACTCCCACAGTCACAACAAATTAGATAGAGATGGAAAAATATTCTCTCTTTTCATATAGAAGTAAAAACTGAATTGGGGAACTCTTAACTCTAACATAATTTCTCCAACCTGATGTGTAGCCTACAGAGTATTTTTTAATTGATTGTGTCCATCAACTTGAAGCAGGAAAAATTCATTCAGTTGTTGTTGTTAGGGTGACTTCAATTTTCTATAAATACACATCATTTGGATTGCACACTGTTACATCCCCTAGGGGAAATTGGATAGCCACAGTTCAACAAAGAAAACAGAGAGTCAGAGCTGTGGACAGTGCAAACTTATTTAATTCTAATTTGCACTCACTTCAGAGAGGGTTTACAACAATGTGGGGGAGGATGAGGTCAGATGAGGTTGTGCCAAATAAATGAAATAAATAAACCAATAAAACAAAACCAGGCCTGACTACCCCCCTAACTCTGAAAAGCAAATCCAAACAAAAGGGCTAACTAGTTTCTCTAAAAAAAGTGATTTAACCAAAACCAATACAGGGGGTGGCAACCAACCGCTAACCTGGTGTGTCTAACAAAGGAAACTAACCGTGTGAAATAGTGTATAGGGTACCCCAACTCACCTACTGATCTCAACCTCCCTCCACATACCTCTTTTTAACAAACATTAAATCAAAGTTCTCTGTCTTAGCATGCAGGCAGCAAGGAGAAAAGAAAAGAGAGATACTCTGCGAGCCTGGTCCTTTTATTATACGGGTCCTGGAAGAAGGCAGCCAGTCGCAGGTGATCTCTAATCACTGTAGGTGGCACCTAGAGAGCTAACAAGGGGAGGAGAGAAAAACCAGGAGGAGAGAGAAGGAAAACCAGGAGAGTGAACACAAACACAAACACTCCAGCCTGGCATGTAACACACACCATTTGCAAAACCTATGGAAGAAGACCTTACCAGAAACAACCAGGTATTCAACAATAGCAATATCACAGGACTCAAATATTTTTTCTGAATTCATATGTGTATTGTGAGTAAAGGTGTTGTATTTTGAATAACGAATACAAAAAGCTGACAACTTTCTGACAACTGCAGGTAACAAATCACATTCAAAAGATGTTTCCAGAGACCCCCCCCCCAAAAAAAAATGTTGCTGTTGAGGTTTGTCAAATGTCGATCATGTATTTGTATCTCGCACCTTGGTCACAGTGAAGTGAACTAAATCTGCACATTCCAACTTCCAACTAAATGTCATGCCCATTTCAAACAAAAAACTGACATTTAAAGAACTGTTTTACATTTATTTTACACACTGTTATGTCTTTCCCTCTATAATTCTTAGTTGTTTGCATGTTTACTGGCTTTAGGAATTGGATTTGGAAACAAAGATGACAAAACTGGATAAAATTATCTCAAGATATGAAGCAATTGTTTTTGTTCTTTTTTAAGACTCCATTAACATTGCTGAAGAATATGATAAATGGGTGTGACAATAAATGCCACACTGTTGTGAGATAAGTCATGGCTGAAAGTGCAATTAGTGCAACTGCTTGATGTGAATGTCAAATAAGATACCCTGCCCTTCCCAAAAACATCTGTTTGTGGAATGCAGTAAAGCCTGGAAACCCATCCCTCTTTGTAAGGTTCTCTAAAAGATCATGCTCCACCCAATCAAGACAATTGTTTGTTCCCATCCCTGCACATATCTTGCAGGTACAATGATGGGAGTAAACAAAGTGGTGTAAAACTGGGTTGCCAATAAACATTATTCACTACAGCAAGAGCACAAGTGAAGAAGGAGCAGAGATTTGTTTTACTCCAAAGGAGACTTAGCAAAAAAGATTGTTTCCCTTTAGAGAAAGTGAAACAATTTGAGAAAACATTATCACTGAGAGGTGAAATGGCGCAGCACGGAAATCAGCCAGAGCGAGCAAAATTGTGCTGTTCGATCTGTCTGGATCTACTGAAGGATCCGGTGACTATTCCCTGTGGACACAGCTACTGCATGAACTGTATTAAAAGCTTCTGGGATGGAGAGGATGAGAAGAAGATCCACAGCTGCCCTCAGTGTAGGCAGACCTTCACACCGAGGCCTGTCCTGGTCTGAAAAACACCATGTTAGCAGATTTAGTGGAGGAACTGAAGAAGACTGGACTCCAAGATGCTCCTGCTGATCACTGCTATGCTGGACCTGAAGATGTGGCCTGTGATGTTCTGCACTGGGAGAAAACTGAAAGCTGTCAAGTCCTGTCTGGTCTGTCTCATCTCTTACTGTGAGAAACACCTCCAGCCTCATCTTGAATTGCCTGCCTTTGAAAAACACAAGCTGGTGGACCCCTCCAAGAAGCTGCAGGAGAACATCTGCTCTCGTCATGATGGGTTGATGAAGATGTTCTGTCGTACTGATCAGAAGTGTATCTGTTATCTCTGTTTAATGGAGGAACATAAAGGCCACGACACAGTCTCAGCTGCTATCAGAAAAGGACTGAGAGGCAGAGAGAGCTCGAGGTGAGTCGACAAAACATCCAGCAGAGAATCCAGGACAGAGAGAAAGATGTGAAGGAGCTTCAGCAGGAGGTGGAGGCCATCAATCGCTCTGCTGATAAAGCAGTGGAGGACAGCGAAGAAGATCTTCAGCCAGCTGATCCGTCTCATCCAGAAAAGAAGCTCTGATGTGAAGCAGCAGCTCAGATCCCAGCAGGAAACTGAAGTGAGTCGAGTCAAAGAGCTTCAGGAGAAGCTGGAGCAGGAGATCACTGAGCTGAAGAGGAAAGACGCTGATCTGAAGCAGCTCTCACACACAGAGGATCACACCCAGTTTCTACACAACTACCCCTCACTGTCAGCACTCAGTCAGTCTACAGACTCATCCAGCATCAAGATCCGTCCTCTCAGATACTTTGAGGATGTGACAGCGGCTGTGTCAGAAGTCAGAGATAAACTACAGGACGTTCTGACAGAGAAGTGGACAAACATCTCACTGACAGTGACTGAAGTGGATGTTTTACTGCCACAACCAGAGCCCAAGACCAGAGCTGAGTTCTTCAAATATTCACGTGAGCTCACACTGGATCCAAACACAGCACACACAGAGCTGTTATTATCTGAGGGGAACAGAAAAGCAACTTTCAAGAAACAACAACAGTCTTATTCTAGTCACCCAGCAAAATTCATTACGTATTGTCAGGTCCTGAGTAGAGAGAGTCTGAATGCACGTTGTTACTGGGAGGTGGAGTGGAGAGGGAGAGTTTATGTCACAGTTGCATACAAGAATATCAGCAGAGCAGGGAGCTGGAATGAGTGTGGTTTTGGACGAAATGACAAATCTTGGGCATTACATTGTGACCAAGACAGTTATAAATTTTTGCACAACAAAGTCCAAACTCCCGTCTCAGGTCCTCGGTCCTCCAGAGTCGGAGTGTACCTGGATCACAGAGCAGGTATTCTGTCCTTCTACAGCATCTTCTGAAACCATGACTCTCCTCCACAGAGTCCAGACCACGTTCACTCAGCCTCTCTATGCTGGACTTTGGTTTCCTTACGCATCTGGAGTCACTGCTGAGTTCTGTAAACTCACATAGATGGACGTCATTTAAAGAAGTAGTGTGAAGGACTTTGTTGTATCTAGCAATGAGGTTGCAGTAACCAGCTAAAGTGATTGAACAGATTGAAGGGATTATCAACAAATGTTTTTTCTGATATTAAGGAGATTTAACCAACTCATTAGAGGAACTAATATGTTATTGTAGAATCTGAGTCCTACTTTGTATGTAGACATTTCTGGTGGAATGACATGTCGACCTGCTGAGCCTTTCTAATCAGCACAAGTGACAAGTGACTTTTAAATGCTAAACCAGTTTGACTTTTTGCATTTTTGATACAGACTGTGACCAATTCTCTTTGTTATATTCACTTTAGCTGGACAGGATGTCAAGGCACAGCCAGACTGAGGAGAGTGTTTAGTTTGGGCACCTCAGAGTTGTGTCTCTGTTGTTTGCTGATGATGTGATTCTTTTGGCTTCATCAGACTGTGACCTTTACTGGAGCAGTTTTTATAGCAGAGTGTGAAATTGACTAGATGTAAATCAGCAACTCCATGCCTGAGGATGTGGTTCTCAGCCAGAAAAGTGTGGGTTTGCTCCATCTGGGTTGGAAGTGAGCTACTGCCCCAGGTGGAGTTCAAGTATCTTTGGGTCCTGTTCATGAGTGAGGATAAAATGGAGCATAAGATCGAAAGGCTGTTTGGTGCAGAATCAGCAGTAATGGAGGCGCTGTACCGTACGACTGTGGTAAAAAGGGAGCTGAGCCTGGAGGCCACTCAACCAATCTGTCAATCTATATCCCAACTTTCACCTATGGTCATGAGCTTTGACTAGTGACTGAATGAGCTGATCGATACAAGCGGCTGATATGAGTTTCCTCCGTAGGGTGTTCAGGCACGGCCTTAGAGATAGGGTGAGGAACTCAGACATCTGGAGAGAGCTCGGAATAGAGCTGCTTTTCCTCCACATTGAAAGAAGCCAGCTGAAGTGTTTGGGCATCTGATCTTGATGCTTCCTGGGTGCCTCCCTTTGGAAGTCTTCTGGGCATGTCCATCGGGTAGGAGACCCCAGAGTATGCTGAGATTATTTATCTCCTTTGACTTAACAAAGTTGGCGTAGATTTTACACATCTTCCTGCAGTGAACATCACAGCAGGTCAACAAGTGAAATGTGAAAACTGATGCTCAACACAAGAGGGCGCCTTCATCCTGCTAACCAGGGATGTAGTGGAGGTTAAAGCTCCTCAGCTCTCTTTGTCTGCATATTTTAGACCATGTTTTTAAGCTGATTAGAAACTTTCTGATTGTGTCATACATCATGGTCAGTGGGCTCAAAATTAATGATCATTTTAAGTTCAAAAAGCAGAAATGATTGATTTTCCTGGTGGTGGTTTGTCTCATGACGCTCACTAACTGAGGCGTTTACTGTACGTCCTCCTTCATTTGAATGTTTTAAATGTTTTAACACTGTTCTTGTGTATTTTCTACTGACTTTAATTTGTTCGAGCAGCTGCTGAAGTTCAGGTTGACCACAGTGTGTTTGGGTTGTGTCAGAAGGTTTTTCTCATATTGATGATTTTGTGTGAAGAACTGTGTCGACACTGATCAATAAAACCTAATTTCTTTAATGAACTGATGAGATCTGAACTGAAGTGTGATTTGTTTGTTCCCTGTGAGTCCACCTGTTTCTTTTACCATGGGAATGCTGACTTTCTAAATATGACCTGTTTGTCTGACTCTCTCTGTTTTAGTGTCTGGTACTTTTTGCATGAAGTTTATGGTTGCAACACTAACCACGCCCCCAAAATCTACCTTGATGCATGCAACATGCTCAGGCTTTTCCCTGATATGAAGAGGTTGTGGAAGGATGTACCTGATTCCTTGAAATCAATTTGAAAATCTGCAGATTCCCTCCTGTTAAGTCAGAGTTTACTTTAATATATGGACTTTTTCTCCAACAAAATCAAACTAGACAAAGTAAATATTGCAGAAACAGTGACAGCTGTGACGGACATTTGGAAAATATGATTTGCACTTCAACAGAATATTTCTTTTACATCTGAAGGAGAACACTGTTTCATATGCAAAACACAAGCAATTCACCAAACAGCAACACAAATGCTTTTATTTTACATCAGACATTACTAATAAGAAGCTGAAGTGCTCACTTTTACATTCAGAGCTCAGTCTACACAGGAACACTGAGGTCTCATTACAAGTCAAACTCTGATTCAGTTTGACAGACTGAAGAACAAAAGTGTTCTGCAGTCCGTTCAGTCGAGCCTTTGGGACTCTAAGCCTTGTGATATATATATATATATATATATATATATATATATATATATATATATATATATATATACACCAATTATTTAGTAATAATCACTTCAAAACATTTGATCAATTTTGAGAAAACTTTAAACTGCCAAGAACAGAATTTTTCAGATATCTGCAAATAATAAGTTTCATACTCAAACACCCAAACTGGAATAGATTACCGGAGTCTTCCTTGTTAGAACAATATTTACTGAAAGTTCAGATTGGGGAGCATATGAAAAAGCCAATAACAGTTTTATACAGAATCTTTGCTTCACTGCCAAAGGACAATTCCTACCATATGAAAAATAAGTGGAACAGGAAATAAGTGAAGAAGTCTGGCTGGAGATCTGTGCGCAGGCTCATAAGGTCACTAATGCTAATTTGTGGAAAGAATTTCAATGGAAGATAATTAATAGATTTTTCAGAACACCACAGGTAGTTGCAAGAATAAGCCCAAATCAGTCGAGTGAATGCTGGAGGGGGTGCGGAGAGACAATGGCTACACAGTTACATATATTCTGGCAATGCTCACTGTTAAGAAGCTTTTGGAAGTCTGTTTTTAACACTGTGAACAAAGTGTTAAATGTTAACTTGACAAGAGATCCTTTCCTTTCCTAGGGGTGAAACCAGTAATGATCCACAGCAGGAAAAAGATGTACTTATTACAGATACTACTAGCAGCGACAAAGAAAGCAATCAGGTTAAAATGGCTTAAAAAGGAGTTGCCAAACCATGCTGAATGGCTAACAATTTTGAGAAATATTTACACTATGGAAAAAATTACATAAATGTTGAGATTTCAAAAGGAACTTTTTATAGACAGATGGACTCCACTGATGAGGGTAATGTGGGGCCAATGGGACTAAACCCTGAGTACCTGTATATCTGTTCGATGAGCTTGTATACAAATCATGTATAGGTTAATTTTAATATTTGTTTTCTTTTGTTTACTTGTTTGTTACTGTTATTGCCTTTTTTTTGTTTTGTTCTGTTTTATTTTGATCATCTTCAATAATTTCTATTGATTTACCTTCTCTTGAATTGCTTAGAGTCATAGTGACTTGTGACATGTTATCATGTAGAGGACAAAGTCATCTGTGGGAAATATTTGCTGTAATGGAGATTGAAGAATGGTCAAATAAAAACTTTAAATAATAATAATAATAATAATAATAAAGTTGCAAAAAATCACGTTAGTATCATCATCGTTAGTATACGCAGTTTGAAAACTGCGAAGGTCTGAGGAGGGAAGTCTGAGGGTCGTAGGTCGTAAGTCTGAGGAGGGAGATCTGAGGGTCTAAGAATGGGGGGTCTGAAGGTTTGACAAGGGAAGTCTGATTGTCTTATGGTCTAAGGGTCCTCAGGACTGAGGTCTGAAGGTACAGTGGGTCTGAGGAGGGAGGTCTGAGGGTCTGAAGGTCTAACAAGGGAGGTCTGGGGATCTGAGGAGGGTGGTCTGAGGATTCTTCATCGTAGACACTTTTTGCCTTGTTGACAGCTTTACACATTCTTGACTTTCTCTCAACCAGCTCACAAGGTCGTCACCTGGAGAGCTTTTCTGTCAGCAGGAGAGTCTTGAACAGGCAGATAGGCAGAGTGTGGCGTGAAGCCGGCGTGGCGTGTGCAAAGCAGAGAGCAGACGAGGCTGGAGTTGAGTGAACAGGTCTGATGAGGTGGAGACAAAGCCAGAGACTGACGAGGCAGCCAGGGCCGGCAAGATCAGCATCACCAGGAGTCTAAGCACAAAAAAACAGAGCTTGTTAGCTACAACCCAAATCTCAAGAGAGAAGTCAAAAACAGGAGGGTTGGTGGCGACTGGTTTAAGCTGGGAGACATGAAATGTTGGGTGGACTCCCATGGATGGGGGCAGCTTGAGGCGCAGACAGCAGAGGGGTTAATGATTTTCTCTATGACAAATGGACCAAGACAACGGGGAGACAGCTTGCGAGACTCACATCTCAGGGTAATATTTTTTGAAGATAACCAGACTGACTGACCTCGTGAGAGGCCCATTGGTCTGCGGATGGAAACCAGAAGAAAGACTCACAGATGCTCCCAACCCATTACAGAAAGCCTTCCATACCTGGCAAATGAAATGTGGACCGTGGTCCGACACGAAGTCTGTGGGTATACCATGGAGACATATGACATGGACTGTGTTGAGGTCTGCTGTTTCCCTGACGGTAGGCAGCTTGGTGAGGGTAGACCAGTTACAAAGTCCAAGGCAATGTGGGACCAGGGCCTCCCAGGAACAGGAAGGGGCTGAAGAAGACCAGCCTGAGGTTTGTGTGAGCTTTTACCCCGAGCGCAGATAGTGCAGGCTTGCACAAATCCCCTGATGTCAGCGTCCAAGAAGGGCCACCAGAAGTGACGCTTGACCAGGCTGAGCGTGCGATTGATTCCAGGATTGCAGGCGAACTTGGATGAGTGGACCCATTGCAGCACTTGAGATCGGACAGAGTCAGGAACAAACGTGTATCCTGGGGGTCTTTCTCCAGGGTTGGGTTGTTGCTGTTGGGCCTGTTGGATAGTGGCCTTGATGTCCGAAGGTGAGAGCAGCGATGACTTGGGAGGCCAGAAGGATGCTCTCGTTCCCCTGCAATTTTTCCTCCAAACTGAACTGCCTAGAAAGAGCATCGGGCTTAATGTTCTGGGAGCCGGGATACTTGATCAAATCATAATGTTTCTTCAGAGTTTATTACATTAATGGAGTTTCATTACTTTTACAGCAGTGATTCAGGATTATTGTAAATAAACTGTTTGAATAAAATGAAGTTTGGAACTACACAGTAATGTTAAAAACTGTGGATCCATCTCCAAGCTCTCTGATTCTAAGAAGAGTTCACCTCCTAAAAGCTGAAGTGAGCAGTGCTTTTAAATGAGACGTGAGCTCTGTTGTAAACGAGTGTTAAACACACAGTATCTCTCTCAAAGTGCTCCTCTTCCTGGAATGAATCGCAGCTTGATCAGCCCTCCCTCTTCTTCCTGCTCTCAGACACACACAGCTCCACTCTGTCAGATATTTCCTTGTTCCCTCCCCTTCAGATCTACAGTTTGAAGATGGGTGGAGCCAACATGGTGCTGAAGTGCGACAGCTGACAGGCCCCGTTCACTGCAGAAACACATGTTGTTCAGATCAGAGCTCAGACTAGTTTCTGTTCAGAGAAAGTGAAACTATTTGACAGTCACTATCTCTGAGAGGTGAAATGATGCAGAAAGGAGTTCAGCTGGACCGAGAAACTATTTCTTGTTCGATTTGTCTGTCTTGATAAAAGAACTCCATTCATTCGAACTCATTACAATGGAAGTTTGAGGTTTTAAGAATCGGATGTGGGTAGAAAAAAAAAAAATTATTTCAAAGTGTGAAGCACTGCTTTTTATTCCTCTTCAAAACTCCATTTGCTCTGCTGTAAACTGTGAAATATTTAATGACATTGGAAGTTGGACAGTGGAACTATTCTTACTGCATGTAGTCAGTGACAGATGACACACCCTGCTGCTCCCAAAAAACTTATTTTTGTGGCAGTAAAACCTAAAACCTGTTTGTCCTGCTCTCGAACACAGTGAGGTAAACCGCATCAAGATATTTCTTTGTTCCCTCCCCTTAAACGATAAACATTCACTTCGGCAGGTGAACAAAAGCCGAAGGAGCAGAGATTATTTTCCATTAGCAAACAAAGATCGTTCCTATTCAGAGAAATTGAAACTATTTGACAGTCACTATCGCTGAGAGGTGAAATGGCGCAGAAAGGAGTTCAGCTGGACCGAGAAACTATTTCTTGTTCGATCTGTCTGTCTTGATAAAACAACTCCAGTCATTTTCACTCATTACAATAGAAGTTTAAGGTTTTAAGAATCAGATGTGGGTTAAAAAATATATATATATTTCACAGTGTGAAGCGCTGCTTTTTATTCCTCTTCAAAACTCCATTTGCTCTGCTGTAAACTGTGAAAAATTTAATGACCTTGGAAGTTGGACAGTGGAACTATTCTTACTTCATGTAGTCAGTGACAGATGACACACCCTGCCGCTCCCAAAAAACTTATTTTTGTGGCAGTAAAACTGCAGTAAAACCTGTTTGTCCTGCTCTCGAATACAGCGAGGTAAACCGCATCAAGATATTTCTTTGTTCCCTCCCCTTAAATGATAAACATACACTTCGGCAGGTGAACAAAAACAGAAGGAGCAGAGATTATTTTCCATTAGCAAACAAAGATCGTTTCTGTTCAGAGAAAGTTAAACTATTCGACAGTCACTATCGCTGAGAGGTGAAATGGCGCAGAAAGGAGTTCAGCTGGACCGAGAAACTATTCTCTTGTTCGATCTGTCTGGATCTACTGAAGGATCCAGGTGACTATTCCCTGTGGACACAGCTACTGCATGAACTGTATTAAAACCCACTGGGATGGAGAGGATCAGAAGAAGATCCACAGCTGCCCTCAGTGTAGGCAGCTCTTCATACCGAGGCCTGTCCTGGTGAAAAACACCATGTTAGCAGATTTAGTGGAGGAACTGAAGAAGACTGGACTCCAAGCTGCTCCTGCTGATCACTGCTATGCTGGACCTGAAGATGTGGCCTGTGATGTCTGCACTGGGAGAAAACTGAAAGCTGTCAAGTCCTGTCTGGTCTGTCCGGCCTCTTACTGTGAGAAACACCTCCAGCCTCATCTTGAATCACCTACATTTACAAAAACACAAGCTGGTGGACCCCTCCAAGAAGCTCCAGGAGAACATCTGCTCTCGTCACGATGAGGTGATGAAGATTTTCTGTCGTACTGATCAGAAGTGTATCTGTCATCTCTGTTTCATGGATGAACATAAAGGCCACGACACAGTCTCAGCTGCAGCAGAAAGGACTGAGAGGCAGAGAGAGCTCGAGGTGAGTCGACAAAACATCCAGCAGAGAATCCAGGACAGAGAGAAAGATGTGAAGGAGCTTCAGCAGGAGGTGGAGGCCATCAATCGCTCTGCTGATAAAGCAGTGGAGGACAGCGAACAAGATCTTCAGCCAGCTGATCCGTCTCATCCAGAAAAGAAGCTCTGATGTGAAGCAGCAGCTCAGATCCCAGCAGGAAAACTGAAGTGAGTCGAGTCAAAGAGCTTCAGGAGAAGCTGGAGCAGGAGATCACTGAGCTGAAGAGGAAAGACGCTTGATCTGAAGCAGCTCTCACACACAGAGGATCACACCCAGTTTCTACACAACTACCCCTCACTGTCAGCACTCAGTCAGTCTACAGACTCATCCAGCATCAAGATCCGTCCTCTCAGATACTTTGAGGATGTGACAGCGGCTGTGTCAGAAGTCAGAGATAAACTACAGGACGTTCTGACAGAGAAGTGGACAAACATCTCACTGACAGTGACTGAAGTGGATGTTTTACTGCCACAACCAGAGCCCAAGACCAGAGCTTGAGTTCTTCAAATATTCACGTGAACTCACACTGGATCCAAACACAGCAAACACATGTCTGTTATTATCTGAGGGGAACAGAAAAGCAACAGTAACAAAACAACAACAGTCTTATTCTAGTCACCCAGACAGATTTACTTATTATTATTGTCAGGTCCTGAGTAGAGAGAGTCTGACTGGACGTTGTTACTGGGAGGTGGAGTGGAGAGGAGGAGTTCGTGTAGCAGTCGCATACAAGAATATCAGCAGAGCAGGGAGCTGGACTGAATGTGGATTTGGACACAATGACAAATCTTGGGCATTATATTGTGACAACAACATTTACACATTTTGGTACAACAATGTCCAAACTCCCGTCTCAGGTCCTCGGTCCTCCAGAGTCGGAGTGTACCTGGATCACAGAGCAGGTATTCTGCTTGTGAATGTTTGTTGAATATTTGGATTGATGGATTTGTATGTTGTAGTTTCTCTTCCACTGCATGAGTCTGAGGTGAGAAAGCAGCAGACCTTCCTTTATCCCAGAGATTTTCTTCACCACTTTCTACATTTGGAAAGAAATCTATAATCACATTTGCATTTATTTGCTTGTCAGATCAAATGTTGTTGTTGTTGTTATGAGGTATTATAAAAGTGTAATTATCCTGATCATAATCAATAAGGAGATCATTCATTCTTCTCTTTTACATAGCAGGGTGTGACTCCTGTGAACAAAGTGACATGATGTGATATTACATCAGAGAGAATACGGGGACACGATGCATCAAACTCGACTTGACAGGTCCCCTTTGACCCCTAGGTCATAAATCAAGCTTGACAGGTTGAACTTTTGACACCCCCCCTTATGTAAGCCCCCGCCCACGTTACGCAACCAACCCCCCCACCACCTTCCTCTCCCCTCCATCACTACCCGACATGTGCAGTTAGAGGGATTCCGATTGTATTTAAATCCGCTGCAGTATAGGCAGACACAGCAAGTGGGTGAAGAAAAGTGGAAAGACTAAAAGATGAATATGAGCACCCCATCTCCAGCCAGCTTTCCAAAAATCATCAGCGAGACCCCTGTCATCGTCTACCACGCCTCACCCGGTGTCACCGGCGCTCCTAAGAAGAGAATGGTCTATGTGCGACGGCTATAAGCAGAGCCCACCACCGTGCTGAAAAAGGAATGGCCTCTGACTTGGACGGGAGGATTCTGGGGTTACGAGTTCAAGTATGAAACCAGCGAGTTATACTTTTACCAACAGGAAAAGGGAGAAGAGGAGTCATCCATTGTGGCCTTATCCTACAATGACTGGGCAGTGCTGCGTGGGATGATGTCCAATCCGTGTTTTTGGCATGCCGACCAGAGAAGAAGAAGAAGAAGGCCACAAGCCTGCTAAACGGGTGAGACTGGAGACCCCAGACAAAACCAGCGTCTCTCTGGACAACTTCGTCTTTCCGCAACGCCGTCTGGCAATCTCACAGGCTCAGCCTCGGGTCGTATGTACTTCAGAGCAAGTGTCGAGTATAACGGACCGGACCACCTGAAGGGCTTTGTCTTGCAATGCTTCAATTCAGAGTGTGGTGTGTTTCAGTACGATACTCAACATCCCATTTGCGACATGGGAGGACCAGATGCGCTCCGAGATAGAAAGGATCACATCCCTGTTTCATACTTGCAGGGGGTGGGTGAGTGACGTCTCGGTGAGAAAAGTACTTTTATTCTAAATCCCACGCCCTCCACACCCCTCTACAGGATATAAGGAAGCAGGACGTCGTACAATCTCAACACATTGACCCAGAACAAGAAAAGACATGGATATCCCTTTGAAACACACTCCGTCCGAGACGGCGCTCGCAGCACCTGGCCCTCGGAGGACCTCCCTATCCAGCCAGAGGTTTCACCCTCACCCGCCACTAAGGCCGAAACCCCTCTACTCAGCGAGCGTAGCCACATGGTGATTGTGGAGGAGCAGGAGTCCATCGAGGACAAGGAGGAGGAGGTGGAGGAACGGGAGTCCGGTGAGGAGGCTGATGATGAGGAGGAGGAGGAGGAGGATTCATCAGAGCAGCAGCAGCAGCAGTACACTGAGGAGGAGAAGGAGGAGCAGGAGATGTAGCTGGAGCTGGAGACAAAGGAGGAAGAGATGGTAAACAACAACGCCGCTTCACGACCCCCTACACCTTTCCAAACCGAGCCCTTGACTCCCCCTCCTTCTCCCGTTGAGGTGACCGGCCAGGATGACATCGATGGGTGGCTGGCCACAAGCGTGATCAAGGTTGTGTGAAATCTGCCGTACTCCATCTGCTCAACGAAGCCCTCTGCAAGTACCGGGTTGAAAATTGCTACGGATGTCAGGTCGACCATCCGAGTCAGAGAGAGCATCAGTGCTTGGAGCCCCTGGAGGACTGGTTCTACATGGACCATTTTCACCGCCTGATGAAGATCCTCTACACCCCACGTTTGATTCCTGCCATCCAGTGCCTGCTCTGCCTACACCACATGGTGGAGAGCGATCAACGTGTTGAATGTGTGACACAATACCGTTCTGCACGAGCTGAAAGGGAGCAGAAAAATCACAGATACCATCTCTGACATGTATGCTAAAATGGGCAAAGTACAAGATCTGAAACTGATTACAAAGTGCTGGTCAGGATGATCACTTTCTTGCTATTTGTGATGTGATGATATTCATGTACTCTTACTATTTTTGATGTATTCATGACGATATTCTTACTATTTTTGATGATAATCATTTAGTGGTACTATTTTTGATGATATTCATGTACTCTTACTATTTTTGATGTATTCATTTACTGGAGCTATTTCTGAGGTATTCTTTTGCTCTTGTTTTTTAACATCTATGCTTTTTGAAAAGAAATCATTAAAATCAATTGTATATAAAAGTCATCCTCAGTCCTGTTTTCTGTCAGTAAAACTAGACACTCCATGCTAGGCAGAATGGCGGAGAAGCGGGTGATGAAAAGAGTGTATTACAACCCTGTCCACCTCAGGGCAGTTTTGGAGGAGTCGATCGACTCCGTCACAGGCTGTGCAAAATGAAATGGGGAAAAAAGTCAAGCTTGAAAACGTTAAGGATTTTTTATCCGAAGCAAGACACCTACACTTTACATAAACCGGCCAGAACGCATTTTGTCAGAAACAGAGTTTTTGTCCCTTCGACCTTTAAACCAATTCCAAGCTGATCTTTTGCGATATGCAAGCCTTGGCAGAACATAATGATGGGTTTAATTATTTATTATCGGTCATTGACGTGTTTTCCAAAAAGGCTTACGTCCGTGTTTTGAAGAGAAAATCTGCCTGCAGAGGTGGTGAGGGCTTTTGAATCCGTCTTTCAAGACAGTCAGATCCCTGAAAAGCTACAAACGGACGCCGGTAAAGAATTTTTCAACAAGACTTTTGAGACTCTGATGAAAAAACACGGCATCGTCCATTTCTCCACGGCCAGCGATCTCAAAGCCTCTGTGATAGAAAGATTTAACCGCATACGCTAAAGACTAGAATGTGGAGATATTTTACGGCAAACAACACCAGACGATACCTCGATGTGTTACAAGATTTGGTCCGTAGCTACAACCATACTTATCATAAAAGTATAAAAATGACCCCCATGCAGGTCACCTCTGGTTTTTAAGTATTTAAAAACCTGTACGGTACATTTTCCACTCGGCACAGCTCCGTGCCCCGCATGAAATTTAAGAAGGGTGATCCTGTCAGAATATCCAAGTTGAGAGGAGTGTTTGATAAAAAATATGAACAGAGTTTTACAGATGAAGTGTTTAAGGTGACCGAAAGATTCCTCGGACTCCTCCCGTTTACAAACTGCAAGATTATGACGGTGAGCCTATCAAGGGGATCCTTTTACGAGGCCGAGTTGCAGAAGGTCAAAATAGACCGGGACAAGATGTACGCTGTGGAAAAGATATTGAAAACGCCAGTACGGTGCGGGGTGAAAAGCAGGTGTTGGTGCGTTGGAAGAACTGGCCTGAAAAATTCAATAGCTGGGTCAAGGCCTCTGACTTTAAAAACATTTAAAAAGCCCCCCGGTTGAGGCTTCCTCGCGCAAGATTTGCATCATGGACGCGGTCACCAACGAAGGGTTCTACGTGACCCTGCCCTCCAACGCGAGTAAGGAAGTGTTTAAAGATAACACCAGCTCGAGTTTCACGGTGGACTTAGCCCAGGCTATTGAATTGAAGGGGAAATGGTTAGTGGATCTGTGCGAAATCATTTACCCACACACTTGGTATACTCTCCCCACGCATAATGCTTATTTCGAAGTCAGTAGGGTGGGGGACGAACCGCAACCTGTGGTGATTCAGAGGTTCGGCAACGGCGGGTATTATGACGAACCAAAAGACCTCTTGGGGCAGCTAGTACCCTTTCTCATAAAGTATAACCCTACAGTTCATGCCTCTTACAACCCTGTGACCAGGCGCATTGATTTCAACGGCATCGGTCAGCATAAAATTCGTGTCCACGCCCCCCTGGCTTACATGCTGGGACTGAAAATAGGAGAATGGTGGACTCTCTCTTACCATTCAGCTCCCTACCCCTGCGATCTGAGAATTGGGATTTATAACCTGTTTGTTTACACGGATATCATTCAGTACCAACAGGTGGGTGACAGTTACTCACCTCTGCTGGGAGTGGTGAACGTAAAAGGCGATTTTGGAGATGTGGTGAACATTAGGTACCACACCATTCACTACACACCGGTATCTAAAGCTCACATCAAAAGTATTCACATTGAGATCAAGACGGATCGTAACAGGTGCATTGACTTTGTTTACGGAAAGACTATCCTGAAGCTCCACTTTAAACAGGCTGTGTAAAAAAATAAAATAAAATAAAATAAATAAATAAATAAACTAAAAAAAAAAATTATGGCACTCCATCGAGAGGACCCTCAGGCGCTTTGTCGCCTATTATGAAAATCAAGCAATGGCGGTGGTGCTCTGCCCGGTTTTTACGGCTCACCCATGATGTACGGCCGGGGAATCGGATCCATCTTTTCAAAACTGTTCCGTTTCATCTCCCCTCTGATGAAAAGAGGTTTCGCCATTGCCAAGCCTCACCTGAAATCCGCCGCCACCAACATCGTCTCAGACGTTGTGAAAGAAGCGGCGGGGAGAATAGCCGGTCCATCCCGGCAGGAGGGATCTGGAGGGATTATGGTCCTTTCACACAGGCAGAGAAAGAGACCTCCGGCGGATCGACTCCCTCATAACCGCAGGCAACCTCGCAAGAAGAGATCAGTCGCGGGCAGCAAACCTAAGAAGAGGAAGTCCGCCGACATCTTCTAAACACGGCTCATCAGAAATCACCCGAGTGCACGCTGGCGGAGTTGGATTTATTCTCAGCTCCCATGATGACGCAGCTCTCGATCGAGGATAAGCTCTACACCGAAATTCTCCCTCTGTCGGCCATCACAGACGGGGGCCCCATCAAGTTTTTTTTTCCCGGAGATGGGGAAAAATATCTGGATATGAACGACACCCTGCTGTACATTCGCGTTAAAATCACCAACGCCGGGACGGTTCTAACCTGGCGGACGACGCTGGCCGTCTCCCTGATCAATTACCCGCTCAATACAATGTTCAGTCAATGCGACATCACCCTGGGGGATCGGCTGATTTCCCAATCTAGTGCCACTCACCCATACCGAGCTATGATTGAAACCCTTCTCAACTTCTCCGAAGATACTCTTAAGAGTCAATTTAGCGCGGGGGCTTTTTTACAAAGACACGGCACCGGAGCGATGAACTCCTTCGTTCTCCTCGACGGTCCTAACCAAGGATTCAAAGCCAGAGCCGCCCACTCTAAAAATTCAAGGGAAGTGCACCTGCTGGGTCCTCTGCCACGCCAACATCCTTTTCTTGCGAGAGAGACTTCTTTTAAACTCGGTGGACCTGAGAATTAAACTCATCCGAGCCAGCGACGCCTTCTGTCTCATGGGAGCCGCAGACTCTACATTTCGTCTGAACATTTTGGGAGCCTCTCTGTTTGTCAAAAAGACCACCATCTCTCTCGGCAAGGTGCGGCTGGGCCACACCGTGGCCCTGCAGAGAGCCAACGCCCTCTACCACCTCTCACGCGTCTCCCTCGGTCAAAACCTTCTCCATCCCCGCCAATTCCAGGATCTGCAATCAGGATAACCTCTTTTTGGGACCCATGTACCTAAATACCTGGTGCTGGGCATGGTGCATCATGAAGCCTTCACAGGAAAAAGAAACCTGTCTCCCTTCAATTTCATCCACAACGACGTGGAATACCTAGCCCTCTGCCAGGACGGCAGGCAGGTTCCGGCTAAAGCTTTTCAGCCTCAATTTGGCCAGGGGATTTCGGTCAGAGAGTTTTACAACATGTTCATCGCCACAGGCAGACACCTGAAAGACTTGCCCCTGAGTATCAACCGTGAAAGAATTTAACGAGGGGTACTCCCTGTTTGTGTTCAATCTTGAGCCGTGCGAAGACGGCGATGCTCTCTGTCCCCCGCCTCCACCGGAAATTTAAGACTGGAGATGAGATTCAGGCAACCCCTCCTCCACACCACCACACTCGTGGTGTACGCCTGTTACTCTTCGATTCTCGAAGTGAATTCAAAGAGGCAAGTGCTGGTGGATTACTACTGAATGAAAGAACAAAATAAAAATGAACAGTCATCAGTTGGAAAGTCTTTTGCATCATCTGTTGGGAGACGCGTTTTGCGGCGTATGGGCTTCGGGATCAACTTTGCTTTCTGACACGCTCCTTTAAACCTCCCGCTTATTTTATCGTCAACACCCATCCGGCTCACATGCCCGGTGAGCATTGGCTCGCCTTGACTTTGGAAAAAGATGAGGCCACTTTTTTTTACTCTTTTGGCTTCTCTCCAGACTACGGCCCCTACCTCCGCCGACATCTTGGAGTTTCTGCAACGTCGCTCCCGACGCATATTCTACCACAATCGACAGCTTCAAGACACTCTTTCACTGGCGTGCGGTCAGCACTGCATGTATTATCTTTGTCATAGAGCATGCGGGTTATCTTTGGAACAAGTGTTATTTTTGTATCAGGAGAATGAGGCAGAAAATGATGCCCTCGTTACCCAATTTGTTCGTAAATATCAACGATGTATTAGAAATCATAATTCCAGCAGCGCTTCAACGTGGAACCTGCTCTTTACAAATGTTTAAAGATTGTCATTATGTATTAAAAAAGAAGATAACCAAAAAAAAAAACGCTTTTATTGAAAAAAAAACAGCATAAAAAGTATTTTGGTTTTGCTTTGCTTTTTTCCATATACATTTTTTTTTTAAAAAACATACTCAAAATTTCATCCAGGTGTACGTGATTTTTTGTACTGGCTCCAAAGGTTTTTCAATAAGTCAATCATATGAGATCCCTTCACAATCTGCCCCGGATGAACAAATTCCCCTTTAGAGGTCCACCCACCATCGGTATTTTTCATTTTTTGCAGGATGTACTCGGCGTTCTTACGACTGCGAGAGGAAAGGCCTTTTAATACCTCGCTCATGGCCTCGTCCTCTTCGGATCTTTCAGTCTCACGCTGGGGTTCCACCTCCGGTCTTTCTTTCAGGGGCGCTCGAATCCTGGTGCAGAGTCAGAGTCATTCGACGTTCCTCCTTTTGACCTTGCTTTCATGAGCGACAGATATCTCTGCAGCAGAGCGTCGTACTTTTTTAATTTTTTCATAAGAACTCAATCCTGGTTCGTTTAATATCTCTTTTAGGATGGGAACCGCGGCTGACAAAAGAGGAAGAGGAAGGATGAATCCCCCCGATTGTTTCATCAAAGTCTGACGTTTGCGTTTTACAGCCGCCTTTTTATCAGGCCAGCAGTTTGATTACGTTTCTGTGCCTTTTCAGCTTTTTGTATTGAGCAGAGGAGAGAGGAATGTTTCCCTTTAAAACATTTAAAGCAATCTCACAGAGAGCCCTTAGAAAATCTGGGGAAGAATGGGCGAGAATGTCTCGCCGCTTCTGAGGCGTGGCCCGGTAAAGAGCTTGCAGTAGGGGCGCGTTCCTTTTTATCAGGATAGACATGGTGAATTACCGTGATTTCGGGAGATAAACGGCGGGCCACTGGCCAGGCAGTAGACCCGTCCTCAGTCTGTAGTTTTCTGGGCAGGAGGGTGTGAGGTCGACGATTAAATACCCGCGAGGGTCTTTGGTAGCGTCATCAAAACTTTCCATAAAAAAGGCTTTCTGAGAAGGGTAGATTTGATGAGCTTAGTATTTTTATTTGTAATTTATCTCGAGGGTTTTTAAACAACACCAGATAGTTACTGTTTAGACGTTATAGTACGGCTGTGTTTACCTCGCTGAAATACATTCTGGGTCAGCAGAAAGACGCTCATATTTCTATGATGCCTGTACTGTGTAAAAATTTTTACCACTTCCGGATGCTCTGAGGCTTGGAAAATAACATCGTCCAGTATGATCAAATGGGTTTTTTCAGGCGGAAACAGATCTGCATCATCAAAGGAATCAGGCAATCCTTCAACAAATTTAATATTTTTATTCAACTTCTGCATCTCAGCATACATAGGTTGAAAAGATGTATAAATCCACACAATATTATCAGGTACATTTCCTAAAGCATGATAAGCATTTTCTAATACACTTTTTACACAAGAGAAAGTTTTTCCACACCCGCTGGGTCCAACAATCATACATGAAAAGGGTGTGCGCTGAATCTAGGGTCAAACATAATCGCTTCTGTGTCCTGTATGGTGTGACTTTTTTTTTTCCTCTCCCCCCTTTAATAGCCAAAAGGCAGAGTAAAGTGCCGTCGCTAAAGAGACGCCTCTTGTCGTACACCACTCTGAACTTTTTGTTAAATGCGACGCTTTTTTTTTCAGCCAGAACCCCTTCTTATCGAGTTTGATGATGTGCTGAGGGCTTTCAATCGCTTCATCGCGAGAACCCCTTAGAGATAGCCATCTACCAACTCCTTGACGTGTTACGTACGGCGCTACGACAGGCAGGTGGACCCAAATGCAGGACAGAATGCAGTCTTGATCTTTACGAGACTTTAATAATAAATCTTACACAGAAGTTTCTTTGTTGCAGAGTTCTTGAGTTTGCTGAGGCTAGATCTTGATACATACAGAGACAAGACTATGACATGACACATGGGTAGTATCGGTGACAATCTGGCAACGAGACAAGGGAGACGTGGACTATATATACACATGAGGTAATGGTAAACAGGTGGAAACAATCAGGGCGGGACAGACAATCAGACAAGCAGGAAACACAATGGCAGGAAGTCAAAGGGATCTGAAACGAGAGGGAAAGTTAATTTCAAAATAAAACATGACACGCCAGAACAAGGAAACAGAACATGACATACAAGACCAGAACATGGAACGAAACATGACATGACGCTGTCAAAATTTATGCTTGGGGGAGGCTAAAATGGGGGGAGATATGGAGTTTAATTGCTCTGTAAAAAACTCTATCACAGGGAGATAAGCAATAGGATTTATTTCATCGTCATCATCTGAAAAAATAACACACTAATTCTCTGATAAGCACAAACACAGAGGAGGAGAGGTTCCAGGAGTGTTTGTAGGATGAGATCCAGTCTTTCGTCGTCGTCGTTGTTTTTGTTGGTCGACGGGTGAGGTGAGAAGCCGTTGGATCGTCCCCTGGATAAGGCAAAGTTGTATTGTAATGAATATAAAATAAAATATAGATTATGCGCTTACTTTCTTTTTTCATATATAGCCCTAAAACGCTTTTCAGCCAAGATGCTTACCATTTTGTCTGGCTGGAAGGGTCCCTGTCTCCCTACTACGAGGCTGGATGCTATGTCTGTAAATAGAAAAAAAAAACAATAAGTTTCAACATTTCACCAGGATATACATACATATGTATACATACATACATACTTACATACCGCTTTTCTGACGTCTGAGTCCCACTACTTCTCCTAGCTCTGGGGGGAGATGAGGGGATAGGACCTGAAATAAGAAAAATAAGAATAACATAAATCTATAGATTGAATATTTTTATCATATAAATATGCTTTTATGTGGATAAAAAACGGCCTTGTTGTACAAAGGTAATGCCTGCATTTTTATTGTACATAACTTTGGTGAAGTTGTAGGTGCATTATAAGTGATACGAATGGGTCATTATATATTATTATAATATATTATATACATGTTCCACAACGTGTGATTTTAGACAAGACAAAGCAAATAGTCAAAAACGGCCTCAGAGGGCGCGTTAAACTTTCTCTGCTGTTTGACGGAAAAGTTTCCTGCCTCGCTTTTAACCTGACTAACCGGAAACGTGTCACAGTGGGAGGAGCCTCTTGCAGCAGGGTCGGCGTGTTGCAGGATGTTTTGGTCTGCTTGAATTTCTGCGGCGGTAAAATGAGCCTCACTCACCGATGGCTGCTCTCCTCGCTGAATGCAAGGCAAAGTGAGGGACCGACGCCCGCCTGCTGCCGGAGCTTTCTCCCTTGGTGGAAGGCTTGTTAAGCCGCAGCCGGTTGACTCTGGGTCGGGTGTTTTCCAGGGGAGAGGCCGTCGCATGAACTTCAGCTCGGACGAGTCGAGTCGAGGAAGCCACCAGATCTGTCAGTAGTTTATTTGCAGAGTTGTTGGAGATGGTACTTTAAACAGAATAAACTTTAAACAGAATAAACTTTAAACATAAAAGGCTCACCGATATCCGTCTGTGTCAAGTTGATATCTTCAAATTCAGCGATTGTCACTATAAATGAAAGAGACAAACACGTTGCTGAATGAATGAATTTTCACGTACCATACTATACTGTTTAAATAACAAATATAGGAGGCGAAATTACAACTTACCAGATATGTAGGTTCTTCATCACAGGTTGCAATGGTTGGAAGAGTTGATGACTGGTTGAAGTTACTCATGTTCTTCTTCTTCTTGGTTTTTCTCTCCTAGTTTGCTTCTGTGTCTCTACACCTGAGCCGTGGGTTTTTAAGCATTGCTGCGTTTGCGTACGTTAAAAATCTGAATGTTTTGTCTTTGTCAGGATCATGTTTATGGGAATCGGTGTTTCACCCCCTAAACTGCTTTATGGCGACGGATGCTTAAAGTTTGATAAGGAGTCTGTGTGTGTGTGTGTGTTTTCTCTTTGCAGTCTCGTGGCTTCACTTTGGTGGTGATGATGGACCAGACAGGCCCATGTATAACAACTATACTGCTTTACCACTGATGCTGAATCTTTGCAGGGATTCTTTCTTTGCAATCCACCGGGCTCATGTTAATGGCAATGATGATCATATGACTCCGTAGATGCTTAAAGTTTGATAAGGGTGTGTATGTGTGTGTATTTTCTCTTTGCAGTCTGGTGACTTCATTAGATGAAGATTAAAGATCGGAGGGGGGTAATGTATAACAACTATACTGCTTTACTGCTGACTCTGGATCTTTGGGGGTTGCACACTTTCTCGTGGGGTGAGAGACCTTGTTTGACTCCTTAATGGCTTTACTGTTGAGACTGAAATTTTGGAGGGGTGTCTGGTTCCTCTTAACGGTCTCCCGAGGTCAATAGGTGGAGATGAATGATTCGAACACAGCACCTAAAGTACTTTTACAACAGATGCTGAAAGTTTTAAGGGGGACTGTGTGTATGTGTGTGTGTTTGCTCTTTGCAGTCTACCAAGATCATGTTGACGGGGATAATAGTCATTCTATGAAACTTATATTGCTTTATCACCGATGTAGAAAGTCTTTTTGATGGTGCTGTGTGTGTGTGTTTTTTTCTCATTGCAGTCTGGTGACTTTATTGAGGAGTATCGGGCTCTGGCTTGTAGCCGACGCACGTGGAGCATTCTCTTCTTAGGAGCGCCGGCGATACCGGGCGAGGCACCGCGGACGACGGCGGGGTCTCGCTAATAATTTTCGGGACAAAAGCGGGCTGGAGATGAGTTGTTCATATTCATCTTTTATTCTTTCCAGTTTTCTGTGAGCGCTCCCGCGTCTGCAAGTCTGCAAAGGATGTTAGGGTCATAAATTACTCGATAATCCCCTGAGACGCACGGACCCAGGAAACTGGGGGGGGGGTGTCAAAAGTTCAACCTGTCAAGCTTGATTTATGACCTAGGGGTCAAAGGGGACCTGTCAAGTCGAGTTTGATGCATCGTGTCCCCCTATTCTCTCTTACATCTCTATAAATCTCTCTTTGCTGATGTTGTCTGAAGCTGCCAAAGGCTCAGTGAAGTTTTTACACATCTTCCTGCAGTGAACATCACAGCAGGTCAACAAGTGAAATGTGAAAACTGATGCTCAACACAAGAGGGCGCCTTCATCCTGCTAACCAGGGATGTAGTGGAGGTTAAAGCTCCTCAACTCTCTTTGTCTGCATGTTTTAGACCATGTTTTTAAGCTGATTAGAAACTTTCTGATTGTGTCATACATCATGGTCAGTGGGCTCAAAATTAATGATCATTTTAAGTTCAAAAAGCAGAAATGATTGATTTTCCTGGTGGTGGTTTGTCTCATGACGCTCACTAACTGAGGCGTTTACTGTACGTCCTCCTTCATTTGAATGTTTTAAATGTTTTAACACTGTTCTTGTGTATTTTCTACTGACTTTAGTTTGTTCGAGCAGCTGCTGAAGTTCAGGTTGACCACAGTGTGTTTGGGTTGTGTCAGAAGGTTTTTCTCATATCGATGATTTTGTGTGAAGAATTGTGTCGATCTGATCAATAAAACTTCTTTACTGATCAATAAAACTTCTTTACTGATCTGAGAACTGAGAACTGAAGTGTGATTCCTGTTTATTACCAAAGAGAAAATAAATAATGATCAGATGTGTAGAAATATTAATGTTTCAGATTCACCAGTGAAGGGGGAGTGGTCCAACACTGATGTTGGGTGATCAGGTCGGGCTCACAGTCGGAGCATTTATCTCTTACTTGGAAAAATGTGGATATTTTATTTTGAAAAAAAAGTCTTGTGTCTCCCAAAAAGAGAAAAAGTCGACGTTTCTTTTAAAACCTGATTTATTTTGCTCCACTTCTCTTTGGAATATTAACTTGCTATTGTATTGCTCTAACCTTTTACTTGTGTCCCCATCAGGCCACCACAGAAATCGGAGAAGGTTTGAGTCCTCTTCATTCACATGCACTTGGTGGAACATACCTTCAATATCTGCCATAATGGCAATATGTTCCTGGTGGAATCTTAGCAGTACACCTAGGAGTGAGTTGGAAAGGTCGGGCCCTTGAAGGAGCTGATTGTTGAGCGATGTTTCTTTATATGAAGCTGTGCAATCAAACACCACTCTGAGCGTCCTTTTACACTTGTGGTACACCCCATGCTGGGGTATGTGCCACACTTTACCATTATCTTGGTGGAGATCCTTTAATGGTACCTTCTCAGCATAGCCCTTAGCAATTACATCCTTCGTGAAGGCCTTGTATTCTTCTGCATAGACATTATCTTTCTTAAATTTCTTAGCAAGGTAATGTGCTCACTGCTCAGCCACTTGGTAATTATTTGGCATAGTAACATCTCCATTACGAAGTGGCAGTGGTACGTAATAATGATTATCTTTGAGTGTGGCAACATTTGAAACTAGCTCCATGAATTTGCAATCTTCAACAGACATTTAGGGTTTCTCCTCATACTCCTTCTCTGGGAAGTCATGGTGGTATTGGGTTACAAGAAGGTTCAAGTTTCTCAAGACAGCTGCAATTTACTGATGCCACAGGCCTACCATATTTATCCACAGCTGAAGATGAAGTAAGTGGTGGTCCATTTACCACCCATCCTAAAAGACTTACAGCATAGGGACCATTGCCTTGACTATTTATAATTTTCCAGGGCTCCATTGCCTTGGGAACATCTACTCCAATCAAAAGTTCCACCTCCGCATCAGTTTCTTGCAACTGTATTTCTTTCAGGTAAGGCCACTTGCAGAGGTCCTTTTGTGAAAGAATGTTCTCCTTTGTCATTGGTATCTTTGTTTGAGTGTATGTTTTAGGTAAATCAATAAAATTATTTCCATCCAAATTGCCCACCTGAAGCCCAGTGATTTCAAAACTGTTGACTGGTTTATTCTGACCCATTGTTTGTAAGATGACTTTAGTCTTTCGACCTGTAGAATTTAGTTGTCTCATAAGATTCTCTGTACAAAATGTTGCTGTGCTACCTGGGTCAAGAAAGGCATAGGTTAAGATTGTTTCTTTGCCTTCTGCCATTTTACCTGTACAGGAACTATTGACAATTTACAATCTTTACCAGCCCCAATATGTTCTTCCTTTTCCAGTAATGTACGAGTTCCACTGACAGTTCCTTTTCTTTGATCTGTAATGTTTTGTTATTTTCAGCAGGTTCCTCCATGCTTTTCAATTCTTTCATAGCATTACAACATCCTCTGAGGTAAAGTGCGTAGGCATGTAATGCATGTCCATCATCAGATTTAATAGTGTCCCAGCTGAGAGCCTTTTCTATGTAGGCATTTGCAATTTTTATTCCATCTCCAAAGTGAACTTTCAGTAGTTTCTGTGCTTCAGCATATCCTTCATTTGGTTTCATATGAAAACAGCTCCTCACCAGTTCCCTGCGTTGACCACTAGTATAATGCTCGAGGTTGTAAAGTCTGTCTTCATCATTACTGATTTTATTTTCAATGCCATGCTTAAATGCTCGTACGAATGTCTGAAAGCTTAAAAGGTCACCATCAAATACTGGAACTTGTCTGGAGGGGAGGGAGGACACTTTGTGCTGCAACATCAGTAAATCTGCAATATCATTTTGTTTCTGTATCACAGTCAATAGCTCTCTACCGTGGCTATGCGAGTCAGTCTCCTCTGAACTGACACTGCATGGAGGATCCGGTGCCCTCGGATTCTGGGTTGCAGCTGGATCAGAGCTACCCGGTTTAAATGGCTGAATCAGCAGCATCTGAAGAGGTGTTTTAGGTATAGCTCCTAATTCTTTGTATTTGACAGGGGATACAGCCTCCTCTACAGCGGCCTCTTCTTTCATGTAAGAATCCATATATTCATTCATGCCATCCTGTCCTGTAGGTTGAATGTCAGAACTCTCACAAAAACTATCCAAAACCTTTAATTTAGCATCAGACGCAGCTATGTCGGTTTCTAATTCCATTCTTTCCAATTTGGTTTGTAGCATGTTTTTCTCCATTTCCACAACCTGTCTCTTTTGTGTTTGTAACGCAGCTTTCTCTGCCACTATCTTCAAACGAGCTGAAGATATCGATGAGGCTGCTGATTGTTTTGATTGTCTTGAACATTTAGATGATTTTTCTGATATATTGGAGATACTATCTTGAGGTGCCATAAGCATCTGAGGATGTGATGTAGAAGTTTTCCATGAATCCACTTCCTGCAGAAATTTCTCAAATATTTCCATTTTGGGCTCATTTTCTTTTTCAGCAGGCAAAAGTGCTTGGACAGCAACCGGATCTAAACTTGTGTTACTCCACAGTTCATTTGAGTCATGTATGGGATTAATCTGCCTATCTTTTTGATCCGCTTTGCCTTTGTTTCTTTTCTTTCCTCACTGGCCTCCTCACCTCCTCACCGTTTCCATTCTTTCACTGATAAAAATTACAGATGCTGAGTCCATTATTTAATTTGATTTCAGTTCATCTGTAACAAAAAATCCATATTGACGTGAGGTCAAAAGATCGTCTCGAGGCCCCGTTTCCTGAAAGGTTCTGCACAAACAAAAAGACCTGCCCCCCATCTTTCCACAGGTGTTCAAATTAAAACCAAACTGACGTCATTAAGCTGAATTATACTTAATTTTACTTTACTCAATTCCTACTTTACTTAATTCCTTTAACATAAATAGGTGACATAAACATAGATTAAAAACATAAAAAATGGCTCTTTCTTAGCAGATTAAGAATCACGAGAGACTTGCAAAAGATGACTCATCTTAATCTGTACAAAAGAGAAAGTGTATAAACGGCACGTTTTGTTATCACAGGGACTATTTCTTGGCCAAATGAGACATAATGTGTGAATCAGTGAGCTTTAAAAAAAAAAAAATTTAGTTTTGAAATAAAACAAAGCTGAAGATGAGACAAAAGAAATCACTTATGTTTTGCAAAGACACTCATTTTGAATTAAAATGACTTCAACCATTAAAGAAAAACAACTTTGTCGGTTGCTGTTTGTAAACGCGACACTCAAACTTTACATCCATTATCCAGTTCACAGATGTACTTTATGATTTCCTGCTACTGTAAAGTGCATTTCTTGTAATTGCAGTGACTGTTTAGTATAAAGGTTATTAAAACCTGCAAACAGTTTAAAGTATTATCTAACTGAAACACAACTATCTTTAGAAAGGTACTGAATACTGCATTCACTATGTGATATGTCCTCTGACACTGAACTTTTACATTAAAGGGACTCTGAAATAAAACTGTGTGGTTCAGCCATTTTATCCTCAATCTCTGTACGTGTACAGGAGATGCACATGTAGGGTAAGAGCAGGTAGCAGCTTGTTTGAAACTGCATGAAAATGTGACATAAATGTTGATTAATGTGTTTCTGTTGTTTATGTTTGAGAAAACAGCCATTATTCATTTTTCATTTGAGTATTTTTTGTGTGAGCTGCCACTGTGTGTTACTGACTAAGCCCTCTATCACTGCTGTTAAACCTCTTCCTTGTTTTTTATCAATGTTTATGCACGTTCATGTCAAGGATGCATAAAAATAACGTTAAATGAGACATGAGCTCTGTTGTAAACGAGTGTTAAACACACAGTATCTCTCTCAAAGCGCTCCTCTTCCTGGAATGAATCCCAGCTTGATCAGCCCTCCCTCTTCTTCCTGCTCTCAGACACACACAGCTCCACTCTGTCAGATATTTCCTTGTTCCCTCCCCTTCAGATCTACAGTTTGAAGATGGGTGGAGCCAACATGGTGCTGAAGTGCGACAGCTGACAGGCCCTGTTCACTGCAGAAACACATGTTGTTTAGATCAGAGCTCAGACTAGTTTCTGTTCAGAGAAAGTGAAACTATTTGACAGTCACTATCGCTGAGAGGTGAAATGGCGCAGAAAGGAGTTCAGCTGGACCGAGAAACCTTCTCTTGTTCGATCTGTCTGGATCTACTGAAGGATCCAGGTGACTATTCCCTGTGGACACAGCTACTGCATGAACTGTATTAAAAGCTTCTGGGATGACGAGGATGTGAAGAAGATCCACAGCTGCCCTCAGTGTAGGCAGACCTTCACACCGAGGCCTGTCCTGGTCTGAAAAACACCATGTTAGCAGTTTTAGTGGAGGAACTGAAGAAGACTGGACTCCAAGCTGCTCCTGCTGATCACTGCTATGCTGGACCTGAAGATGTGGCCTGTGATGTCTGCACTGGGAGAAAACTGAAAGCTGTCAAGTCCTGTCTGGTCTGTCTGGCCTCTTACTGTGAGAAACACCTCCAGCCTCATCTTGAATCACCTACATTTACAAAACACAAGCTGGTGGACCCCTCCAAGAAGCTCCAGGAGAACATCTGCTCTCGTCATGATGAGGTGATGAAGATGTTCTGTCGTACTGATCAGAAGTGTATCTGTTATCTCTGCCCTGTGGATGAACATAAAGGCCACGACACAGTCTCAGCTGCAGCAGAAAGGACTGAGAGGCAGAGAGAGCTCGAGGTGAGTCGACAAAACATCCAGCAGAGAATCCAGGACAGAGAGAAAGATGTGAAGGAGCTTCAGCAGGAGGTGGAGGCCATCAATCGCTCTGCTGATAAAGCAGTGGAGGACAGCGAAGAAGATCTTCAGCCAGCTGATCCGTCTCATCCAGAAAAGAAGCTCTGATGTGAAGCAGCAGCTCAGATCCCAGCAGGAAACTGAAGTGAGTCGAGTCAAAGAGCTTCAGGAGAAGCTGGAGCAGGAGATCACTGAGCTGAAGAGGAAAGACGCTGATCTGAAGCAGCTCTCACACACAGAGGATCACACCCAGTTTCTACACAACTACCCCTCACTGTCAGCACTCAGTCAGTCTACAGACTCATCCAGCATCAAGATCCGTCCTCTCAGATACTTTGAGGATGTGACAGCGGCTGTGTCAGAAGTCAGAGATAAACTACAGGATGTTCTGACAGAGAAGTGGACAAACATCTCACTGACAGTGACTGAAGTGGATGTTTTACTGCCACAACCAGAACCCAAGACCAGAGCTGAGTTCTTCAAATATTCACGTGAACTCACACTGGATCCAAACACAGCAAACACACAGCTATCTGTTATTATCTGAGGGGAACAGAAAAGCAACATTAATGTGGGAAGAACAGTCTTATTCTAAACACCCAGACAGATTCACTAAATGTTGGCAGGTCCTGAGTAGAGAGAGTCTGACTGGACGTTGTTACTGGGAGGTGGAGTGGAGAGGGAGAGGAGGAGTTTATGTATTGCAGTCGCATACAAGAATATCAGCAGAGCAGGGAACTCAGATGAATGTGGATTTGGACGAAATGACAAATCTTGGGCATTAAGATGTGACAACAACAGTTACACATTTTGGTACAACAAAGTTCAAACTCCCGTCTCAGGTCCTCGGTCCTCCAGAGTCGGAGTGTACCTGGATCACAGAGCAGGTATTCTGTCCTTCTACAGCATCTCTGAAACCATGACTCTCCTCCACAGAGTCCAGACCACGTTCACTCAGCCTCTCTATGCTGGACTTTGGTTTGTTTCTGGTTCACGTTATGGAGACACTGCTGAGTTGATTAAAGTGAAATAGTCAGAAGTCATTTCAGGGTCAGTGGGTTAAATTCTGTGTTTGAACTCTTCAACTTATTTTGTCTTCATGTTTGTTGCTGACAGCTGATTGTTGTGGCATTTCTTCACTGCACAGAGATCAGCTGTCAATCAAACATTATGGGCGGTAAATGGTACTTTGACATCTTCTCATTTGTTGTTGTGTAAATGTTTGAGTTTCTTTAGGTGGCGCTCCTTCCTGTGTCTGTTTAGCCATGGAGGCTCTCACTGCTCAGGATGATTTCTGTTTACCTGAACTGACATTTCTCTGCATGAAAATGTAAACTTCTCTGTGCTCCAAATGTTTGTTGAATATTTGGACTGATGGATTTGTATGTTGTAGTTTCTCTTCCACTGCATGAGTCTGAAGAGAGAAAGCAGCAGACCTTCCTTTATCCCAGAGATTTTCTTCACCACTTTGTACATTTGGAAAGAAATCTATAATCACATTTACATTTATTTGTTTGTCAGATCAAATGTTGTTGTTGTTATGAGGTATTATAAAAGTGTAATTATCCTGATCATAATCAATAAGGAGATCATTCATTCTTCTCTTTTACATAGCAGGGTGTGACTCCTGTGAACAAAGTGACATGGTGTGATATTATATCTCTTTAAATCTCTCTTTACTGATGTTGTCTGAAGCTGCCAAAGGCTCAGTGAAGTTTTTACAACGTCTTCCTGCAGTGAACATCACAGCAGGTCAACAAGTGAAATGTGAAAACTGATGCTCAACACAAGAGGGCGCCTCCATCCTGCTAACCAGGGATGTAGTGGAGGTTAAAGCTCCTCAGCTCTCTTTGTCTGCATGTTTTAGACCATGTTTTTAAGTTGATTAGAAACTTTCTGATTGTGTCATACATCACGGTCAGTGGGCTCAAAATTAATGATCATTTTAAGTTCAAAAAGCAGAAATGATTGATTTTCCTGGTGGTGGTTTGTCTCATGACGCTCACTAACTGAGGCGTTTACTGTACGTCCTCCTTCATTTGAATGTTTTAAATGTTTTAACACTGTTCTTGTGTATTTTCTACTGACTTTAGTTTGTTCGAGCAGCTGCTGAAGTTCAGGTTGACCACAGTGTGTTTGGGTTGTGTCAGAAGGTTTTTCTCATATTGATGATTTTGTGTGAAGAATTGTGTCGATCTGATCAATAAAACTTCTTTAATAATCTGATGAGAACTGAAGTGTGATTCCTGTTTGTTACCAAAGAGAAAATATATTAATTCACAACAATGACTTTTACACTGTGCAGTGTTTAATGAATATACGTTCTTAATAATTTTCAACAAACCCTTTATATCATTCATATATTATTCATTGTTGACTGAACATGTTCATCCCTATTACCCAAATAATGCAGCATATTTGTTCTTTCTGTGGCACCCAGGATGTGAAATATATCAAGAATCAATAATCTGTTTCATATTGGTGGTTACAGGAACAGAAATAATCCCACAGTACATTTGAGACATCACGTATCTACGGCCTTCATTTTCCTTCAGCTAACTTTATAAGGAGCTGCTCATAAAAACATGTTGACTTTTCTCTCCCCACTAACAGCTCCTTGTTCATTACAACAACAACAACAAGGACACAAAGGAAAATGACAAAACTCTCAGAGCAAAAACCTGCAAAAGTAGAGTCAATTTATTGCCTTTTTTAATGATTGTTCCTGTACATAATAATGTTTTTTCATTTTAAACATATTTATATGAAAACCAGTGGTGTCATATTCAGAGTGACCAGTTAACGTGTGTCCTGTTTAAAGTGTTGATGATGAGACTAAAAATTATGGAAGAGGGCAGCCTTACCAACAAACTCAAATCATTCACAGGTAAATACATTCTTCCATATTATCCACACCCAGGATTCAGGAGGGAGACAAGATGGCTTCATGGTTTGACTCTTTTATGGACAGTATGAAAGTCACATGTGTGGTTCTTGGTTCTTTTATCTTTAACAAAGCAAGTTTTCAAGCTGTAATCAGCTCACATGTGATTGTTTTCTCACAAATGCAGTGTAAATTTGAAATGATAGAAAAATGCTGATCAGAGAGACTAAAATTGTTTGTGTTGTGTGTGAAATTTCTTGCAAAAGCTTCCAAATCTTCCACCAAGCATGAATATCTAAGTCAGGCTAAAGGTTGGTCCTCCATAGTTTCCCATTCAGATGACAGAGAGGTCTGACAGAGAACATCAACAGACCACCAGGCCTGCATGAAGCCTCTGAAGCACATCAACAGAAAGAAAGACCAAACACAAATCCATCACAGGTCATTTATCACAGTCTTTAATGTGTCAGCTTTCACATCCTGCACACAGCAGCACATATGACTTCACATTTTGATGTTTTCAGCTGCAGGTGTAATAAAACAGCCTCAAAATAGAAAATCCACATGACAACATGTGACTTGTCTGGTTAGAGCAAAGTCTATTTTGTGACTGCTGTGTTTTGTTTGTGACCATCTCATTGTAAAGAAGCATGTGTTATGATTGAAGTGTTTTTGAGAAATGCTGATTATGATCCATGTATACTACAAATGTGTGAGTTCATTAAAATAATCTAAAATACTGATGAAATTGATCAAGTATGGGAACATAAACACAACTCATCAGAGAATATATATCAGAGAATATCTTCAAATCTGCTCTGAACTGAAGAAGCTTTTTGGATGAGAGGTGAAATGTCTTTAAGAACCTCAAGCAAGTCCAGTTGACTTTCTTCTAACTCTTAGAAACTGGGAAAGCCTTGAACATAATTTCTATTTTCTCCACAGCATCTGGCAGGTATTTAAATTTGACCAACAGTGAACTACTTCCTCTGGATCCGTGTGCAGATGTTTACATAATGTCCATTCAGCAAGTAAAACACAGAAGCACAAGTCCAATAAGAGATTCAATCAGGGGTCCCCCTTAGCTTGTGCTCGAGTGTTATGATAACTTCATACACAGACTCAATACTTGGTATACAATATTTCCCAGAAGAGAGCCAAATCAGTCAATGAGGTTATACGCACATCATCAAGGCTGATATCTGTTGTGGTAAAAATGATGTGACAGCAACATATCAACCTTATTTCATGTCATTTGACTCTTATATTAACCTTACATTACATTTACTTTACTTTTTATCACACTGTGTGTTGAAACATATATAATCATATATAATCACTTAAATGCATAGTTGGTAGAATTTGTGTGCATCGTTACGTAGAGTTCATAGTGAGTAATCATGTAACTTTTTCATCTTATAAATCATCAAATGTGTAATCTTGAATTTGATGTAGTAAAAACACTGTATTCAGAAACTGGGTAAAAGTTCACCGTACCTTCGTTCTTTGTCCTCAAGTTGAACTTCAGTGCTGAGTAGACACGTGCCGCTCCTACTGCCCATCTCCTACCCCGCCCGCTCCTAGAGGGGCAAAGTGCTGATGAAGCAGAATGAGTGCCAGCTCCGGACGTGGGCGACGTCCTGAGCTGTTAAATATGCAATATAATGGGAGAAATCCCATTTTTGGGTGTCGGCACTAGAAGTACACAACTCTCATAGACAATCAGTATTAGCACACTTGTTGAATTTGCATTATTAAATAAACATCATAGGGTGCTACCCAGAAAACTGTGTATAAAAGATGAAGAACAAAGAAAGCAGGCAGTGAGCTTCACCAGGTGAACCGCTCAGTTTATTGTCTTCTTTTTGTGGATAATAAACTTTTCTTCACAACAAGATCTTGCTGATTCCTGACTCGTTCTTTGGGACTACAGAGTGCTTTTATTCTCGTGTTGGCAAATTGAGATTACCCTTTTTCCTCCAACATCTCATTAACAATAAGGACACTCACACAACTACACAACCACCCAACAACTCTGCCCTGCAACAGAATCCACACAGCATACTCACCTCTCACTCTCTAACCCTCTGAGATGCCAAATCAGACAAAAGGCAGGAAAAGAGTTACTGCATGAGAGAGGTACAATTGTTGTTAAGTAGCTGAGAGCAAGACTGGGTTATGAGTTACTGTTACTAGTTACAAGTACCATTATTATTCCACCTGCAGACTTACTCCTGGACTCTAACAAGTATTTTTCAGCTGTGCTACCATCAAATCAAGACGTCCATACTTTCTTCTCTGCCAGCAAATTGGTAATTGATCCAGTCATGAGAAATGTATCA
The DNA here is from genome assembly GCA_023238725.1 of Scortum barcoo. Taxonomy (NCBI): domain Eukaryota; kingdom Metazoa; phylum Chordata; class Actinopteri; order Centrarchiformes; family Terapontidae; genus Scortum; species Scortum barcoo. The sequence goes on along the minus strand of CM041533.1, from coordinate 4,829,909 downwards.
CGTTTAGAATAAAATGAGAAAGCTCAGTTAGCATGAAGCATCATATCTGTTTTGGTTATTCAAAGAATAAGGTCAGTTCATCCTCAAACAATGCAGATATGTAACATCCCGTGTTTTGTTTTAATTCTGTTTCCTGGTTTATTTTGAAAGCACTAACTTCTCCTGTCATTTCAGTTCCTGCCCTTGTGTGCGTCCCACCCCCTTGTGTCACCTGGTGAACGAGAGTCCAACATTGTCTCTGTTTTAGCTCTGAGTTTGGTCTCCACCACCCCTTTAGCTGCTGAATGCTCCACTGTTGTTCAGCAGCTGCTCTTTAACTGAGTCTGTCTGCTGTTTGATGTTGAGTATTTTGGCTTTTTTTGAGTATTTTGTCTAAAATGTGCTGTCGTGGTGAGAATTACAAAAGCCCCGGAGTGGCCACAGAGAGGAAAAAAATATTTCAAGGCCACGTTTTACTGCATTGAACACATATTTAATTCATTTGTTACCATGAATTAGATATTGATGGTGATTTATTCAAGGCAGCATGCGTCCTCAGTGATGTGATAGTTATGAACAGAAAGTCAAACTTTACTTTTGCTTCGTGTGCATCATGATTTATTCTCTGAATCTGTTTCCATTGCACTTCCTCTAATTTTTTCATCAATACAGGAACTTTTACACCTGTTTTCTTTCATTGTCCTCTCATTTCCTTTTAATTTAAGTTGGAGTTATACAACACGGTTGTACTGAAAAATACAGTTATCAGCTTAAGAAAGCTTTGATTGTGTGTGGTTTTCATGTTTCATCGCATTACCCATTTTAAAGTGATCATATCCCAAACAACTAATCAGTGCTGATACTGTGTGCAAATAGATAAAAGAGTGATGATAATACAGGACATCTTTTGAATTCCTTGGATCTACATATGTGGTTTTCTTAGCAGATTAAGAATCACGAGAGACTTGCAAAAGATGACTCATCTTAATCTGTACAAAAGACAAAGTGTATAAACAGGCACGTTTTGTTATCACAGGGACTATTTCTTGGCTAAATGAGACATAATGTGAGTCAGTGAGCTTTAAAGGGGCTGGCAGGTAGAATTTGTTCCTTTCAGACAAACCCAGACGAGCTGTTTTCAGACGTTTTTTTCTTTGTGATAATCTAATCGTATATTTAACACTCAGCAAGAAAGCAAATAAGCAAACTATTTCTGTAAGGATTAATAAAAGATCAAAATAGCTGCAGATGTGATTAGACAAATCAATGAATTGACTAATTGCTTCAGTGATAAAACTGATGTTTCATTGGGCACCTCACTAAGTCTGGGTGAACAGAAAAACAAACAAAGACAGACAGAATGATGATGAGCTTAATTTGAGGTCGGCTTACTGGTTTTCAATCCCACCTCACCATCCCCTCCTAGCAGTCATTGGTGAAAAGCTGTCAAAAAAGCCACTGAGTAAAAATTTAGTTTTTTTGTCAGAAAATGTAATCACCTGATGTGAAAACAGCCACAAGCAAAAAAAAACAATCATGTTGTTGGACCATGAACGGCTGCTGGAGAGCAAAATTCACAAACCACTAAAACAACAACAACAACAACAACAACATCACTGCAGCAGAAATGATTGTGTGGATTATCTGCCAAACTCTTCCTGTAAACTTTTCCAACACATCAGATTTTTGTAAGGTCTTCTTGTGTGTGTGTGTGTGTGTGTGTGTGTGTGTGTTGTGTGTGTGTGTGTTACAGTGTACTGCAGTTCGAGCGATGAAAAGTCTGGTTGTTAAAAAATAAAAAACAAGCTGACTGAGAAAATGTGAGAGGAAAGTAAAATATGAAATGTTTCATTTCAGAACCAACACGAGTCACTTCTCTCTGATCGACATTAAAGTGAAGCTGAATGATGACAAGAGATGATTCATGAACCTTCATTACGTGTGTGAAAATCAACATATGAAGATGTACTCTGAAAAAGAAACCATCATCACCATCCTCCTCCTCCTCCTCAGGACAGTGCTGATGGAGGAGTGTCCTCTGTGGACACGTCGCCATCTTGTGGCTGTTTGGGGTCATCAGGAACAACGAAAAGATTTTTTCTTCCCCTTCACCTGCACTGATTTAGTTTTTAAATAAAACAAAGCTGAAGATGAGACAAAAGAAATCACTTATGTTTTGCAAAGACAAAATGACTTCAAATTTAAAAAATCGAATTTATTTATTTAGAGCCCAAAATCACAAACATCGTTTGCCTCGGAGGGCTTTACAATCTGTACAGTTGTGACACCCTCTGTCCTTAGACCCTCGAACCGAGTCAGGAAAAACTTCAAAAAACTCCTTTATGGGAAAAAGAAGTTGAAACCTGAGGAAGAGCCACAGATGAGGGATCCCTCTCCCTGGGACGGACAGACGTGCAATAGATGCCACATGTACAGAGAACATCATCATCAGTCATATATGGAGTTAAACATGGGTTGTAATAAACTGTAGATAAACTGAGTTCATGGGTTTAGTCCATGTGTGAAGGTATCACAGGTAATGGAAATGAGTCCGTGAGTCCAGGTGCATCTCTAGATGTCCTCATATTGGAGCTCTGGGCCACTCGACCTTCTCTCCACAACACAGACACAGATCATGTCCCCACCAGGCCAGTGAACCTCAGACAGATGGACCACAACCAGAATCAGTGAGGAACCTGCAAGACTGGAGAGAACAAAGAGGACCGGGGCTCCGGCAGTAACATGCACTTTACAGGACATAAGAGTATTCACATTAACCACTTTAACACTTTAACACTTTAACCAATTTAACTACTTTAACCAGTTTAACCAGTTTATAAGCAGTGACTCCAGTTTGCACTACTACCATAATAAGAGTAGAGGAAGCAGAGAAAGAGGAAGCAGAAGAGAGAAGCAGAGAAAGAGGAAGAGGGAGAGGTGCCCGATGCATCATGGGAGCCCCCTGGCAGTCTTAAGCCTTTCTATAGCAGCATAACTAAGGGCGAGCCTGTGCCTGCCCCCTAACTATAAGCTTTATCAAAGAAGGAAGGTTTTAAGTCTATTCTTAAACACTGACACTGTGTCTGCCTCTCGGACCCAGACTGGGAGCTGGTTCCAGAGAACAGGGGCCTGATAGCTGAAGGCTCTGCCCCCTAGACTACTTCTGGAAACCCTGGGAACTACAAGTAAGCCTAAGCCTTTTGCGTTTTGGGAGCGCAGCACTCTAGTTAGGATGATAAGGAGTTATCAATTCATTAAGATATGATGGTGCCAGACCATGTAGAGCCTTATATGTGAGGAGGATGATTTTAAAATCCACTCTAAATTTTACAGGGAGCCAATGCAGAGAAGCCAATACTGGAGTAATATGGTCTCTTTTCCTGGTTTTAGTCAGCACCCGAGCAGCGGCATTCTGGACCAGCTGTAGAGTCTTTAACGACTTGTTCGGGCAGCCTGATAAAAGTGAATTACAATAATCCAGCCTGGAAGAGACAAATGCATGGACTAATTTTTCAGCATCGCTTTGGGACAAAAAGTGCCTAATTTTTGCGATGTTGCGCAGGTGGTAAAAAGCAGACCTTGAAATATGCTTAATATGGGTGTCGAAGGACATATCCTGATCAAATAAAACACAGAGGTTCCTTACAGTGGTGCTGGAGGCCCAGTTAATGCCATCCAGCAAGGCTATCTTAGGAGAAAACGTGTTCCTCAGGTGTTTCGGACCTAATAGGATCACTTCAGTTTTATCTGAGTTCAACAACAGGAAATTTCTTGTCATCCAAGCCTTTATATCTTTAAGGCAGGCCTGGAGTTTCAGGAGCTGATCAGTTTTGTCTGGCTCCATTGATAAATATAATTGGGTGTCATCAGCATAACAATAATAGGAAATCTATGGAGTGCCTCCTGATGATATTGCCAAGGGGCAGCATATACAAAATAAACAGAATTGGACCTAGCACTGAACCTTGTGGAACTCCATGACAGACTTTAGTATGCACAGAGGATTCATTATTAATATGGACAAACTGAGACCGATCTGATAAGTATGATCTGAACCAGTTTAATGCAGACCCTTTAATACCAAGCAGTTTTTCCATTCTCAGCAACAGGATGTGATGGTCAACTGTATCAAAGGCAGCACTGAGGTCTAACAGGACAAGTACAGACAGAAGCCCTCTATCTGATGCTGTCAACAGGTCATTAGTGACTTTCACAAGTGCTGTTTCTGTGCTATGGTGAGCTCTAAATCCTGACTGAAAAACTTCAAAAAGACTATTACTGCAGAGATAATTACCTAACTGGCTGGCAGCTGCTTTCTCTAGGATCTTAGACAAAAAGGGGAGGTTGGATATTGGTCTGTAATTGGCTAACACATCTGCATCAAGTGTAGGTTGTTTGATCAATGGTTTAATTACAGCTACTTTAAAAGACTTGGGTACAAAGCCTGACACCAGAGACAGATTAATAATATGCAGCAGCGATGTGCCAATAAATGGGAAAACTTCCTTAAGCAGCGTAGTTGGGATCGGGTCTAGGAGACAAGTTGTTGCTTTCGATGATGAAACTAACAAGGATAATTCGGGAAGGCCAATTGGAATAAAACTGTCTAAGCAATTGTCAGGTTTTAATGTATCTGCTCCTAAATTTCCTGAGTCTGAAGGCACGTTAGATAGATCGGAGTCTAACGAGGGCAGATCCTGACAAATTTTTTCCCTAATATTCAAAATCTTGTTATTAAAGAAGCTCATGAAATCATTACTACTTAAACTTAAGGGGATGTTTTATTATCTTTCTTTTTAGGCTTTTCCATGGTGTTACTAACAAGTTGGTCAATTTGGGGGGAGCTCAAAAAATCATGAGAGTCGTCAGAGATACTAGGAAATCTTACTGACTTTAATGCTGTCTGGAATTGCTTCCTTAAATTTAGTCCTAGTACAATCGGGTAACCATCTAGTGAACACAAACGTTTTTCTAGTGGTGCATAGTCCTGTAATAGGAATTCAAATGATACTAAGTAGTGGTCTGATAATATAGGATTTTGGGGGGAGACTATTAAGTGCTCAATTTCAATACCATATGGTGAAGGACCAAATCAAGGGTGTGATTGTGACAGTGAGTTGGAGAATTTACTCCTCTGAGAAAACCCAATGGAGTCCAATAATGAGATGAATGCTGTGCTAAGACTGTCACTATCCATGTCCACATGAATATTAAAATCACCTACAATAATTACCTTGTCATTTTCAAGGACTAAATTTGACAAGAACTCTGAAAATTCAGATAAGAATTCAGAGTATGGGCCTGGGGGGCGGTACACTACAGCAACTAAGTATTGGCTTTGTGCTCCTCCAGGCTGGAGATGAAAGAGTAATAATAAGGCTTTCAAATGAGCTGTAGCCCTCTTTAGGCCGAGAATTTATTAATAGGGCTGAATTAAAAATGGCTGCAACTCCACCTCCTCGTCCAGTGTCTCGAGGAACATGAATGTTAGAATGACTCTGGCAGGAGTGGATTCATTTAGGCTAACAAATTCTTCCTGACCTAGCCAGGTCTCAGTAAGGCAGAACAGGTCTATATCAGAGTCTGATATCAAATCATTTATCAGAACAGCCTTAGAGGCCAGAGATCTGATGTTTAAGAGGCCACACTTAATTTTCTTATTATGCTGTTGCTGAGTTGCTACAGCAGGTTGTGTTAATTTTTATTAGATTTTTCTGAATGACTCCCCTTTTTGGTTTTAAGAGTTTAAAGATTGCAGTGACTGTTTAATATAAAGGTTATTAAAACCTGCAAACAGTTTAAAGTATTATCTAACTGAAACACAACTATCTTTAGAAAGGTACTGAATACTGCATTCACTATGTGATATGTCCTCTGACACTGAACTTTTACATTAAAGGGACTCTGTAATAAAACTGTGTGGTTCAGACATTTTATCCTCAATCTGTGTACGTGTACAGGAGATGCACATGTAGGGTAAGAGCAGGTAGCAGCTTGTTTGAAACTGCGTAAAAATGTGACATAAATGTTGATTAATGTGTTTCTGTTGTTTATGTTTGAGAAAACAGCCATTATTCATTTTTCATTTGAGTATTTTTTGTGTGAGCTGCCACTGTGTGTTACTGACTGAGCCCTCTATCACTGCTGTTAAACCTCTTCCTTGTTTTTTATCAATGTTTATGCACATTCATGTCAAGGATGCATAAAAATAACGTTAAATGAGACGTGAGCTCTGTTGTAAACGAGTGTTAAACACACAGTATCTCTCTCAAAGCGCTCCTCTTCCTGGAATGAATCCCAGCTTGATCAGCCCTCCCTCTTCTTCCTGCTCTCAGACACACACAGCTCCACTCTGTCAGATATTTCCTTGTTCCCTCCCCTTCAGATCTACAGTTTGAAGATGGGTGGAGCCAACATGGTGCTGAAGTGCGACAGCTGACAGGCCCCGTTCACTGGAGAAACACATGTTGTTCAGATCAGAGCTCAGACTAGTTTCTGTTCAGAGGAAGTCAAACTATTTGACAGTCACTATCGCTGAGAGGTGAAATGGCGCAGAAAGGAGTTCAGCTGGACCGAGAAACTATTTCTTGTTCGATCTGTCTGGATCTACTGAAGGATCCGGTGACTATTCCCTGTGGATACAGCTACTGCATGAACTGTATTAAAAGCTTCTGGGATGACGAGGATGAGAAGAAGATCCACAGCTGCCCTTCAGTGTAGGCAGACCTTCACACCGAGGCCTGTCCTGGTGAAAAACACCATGTTAGCAGTTTTAGTGGAGGAACTGAAGAAGACTGGACTCCAAGCTGCTCCTGCTGATCACTGCTATGCTGGACCTGAAGATGTGGCCTGTGATGTCTGCACTGGGAGAAAACTGAAAGCTGTCAAGTCCTGTCTGGTCTGTCCGGCCTCTTACTGTGAGAAACACCTCCAGCTTCACCTTAAATCACCTGCCTTTGAAAAACACAAGCTGGTGGACCCCTCCAAGAAGCTCCAGGAGAACATCTGCTCTCGTCACGATGAGGTGATGAAGATGTTCTGTCGTACTGATCAGAAGTGTATCTGTTATCTCTGCTCTGTGGAGGAACATAAAGGCCACGACACAGTCTCAGCTGCAGCAGAAAGGACTGAGAGGCAGAGAGAGCTCGAGGTGAGTCGACAAAACATCCAGCAGAGAATCCAGGACAGAGAGAAAGATGTGAAGGAGCTTCAGCAGGAGGTGGAGGCCATCAATCGCTCTGCTGATAAAGCAGTGGAGGACAGCGAGAAGATCTTCAGCCAGCTGATCCGTCTCATCCAGAAAAGAAGCTCTGATGTGAAGCAGCAGCTCAGATCCCAGCAGGAAACTGAAGTGAGTCGAGTCAAAGAGCTTCAGGAGAAGCTGGAGCAGGAGATCACTGAGCTGAAGAGGAAAGACGCTGATCTGAAGCAGCTCTCACACACAGAGGATCACACCCAGTTTCTACACAACTACCCCTCACTGTCAGCACTCAGTCAGTCTACAGACTCATCCAGCATCAAGATCCGTCCTCTCAGATACTTTGAGGATGTGACAGCGGCTGTGTCAGAAGTCAGAGATAAACTACAGGACGTTCTGACAGAGAAGAGGACAAACATCTCACTGACAGTGACTGAAGTCGGATGTTTTACTGCCACAACCAGAGCCCAAGATCCAGAGCTGAGTTCTTCAGAATATTCACGTGAACTCACACTGGATCCAAACACAGCACAACACAAAGGTGTTATTATCTGAGGAGGAACAGAAAAGCAACAGTAACAAAAAAACAACAGTCTTATTCTAGTCACCCAGACAGATTCACTAAATGGTCACAGGTCCTGAGTAGAGAGAGTCTGACTGGACGTTGTTACTGGGAGGTGGAGTGGAGAGGGAGAGGAATTTCTGTAGCAGTCATGCATACAAGAATATCAGCAGGGCAGGAAGATCAACTGAATGTGCATTTGGACGAAATGACAAATCTTGGGCATTAGATTGTGACAACTACAGTTACAAATTTTTGCACAACAATGTCCAAACTCCTGTCTCAGGTCCTCGGTCCTCCAGAGTCGGAGTGTACCTGGATCACAGAGCAGGTATTCTGTCCTTCTACAGCATCTCTGAAACCATGACTCTCCTCCACAGAGTCCAGACCACGTTCACTCAGCCTCTCTATGCTGGACTTGGGTTTTACTGGTTCTCTTATGGAGACACTGCTGAGTTGATTAAAGTGAAATAATCAGAAGTCATTTCAGGGTCAGTGGGTTAAATTCTGTGTTTGAACTCTTCAACTTATTTTGTCTTCATGTTTGTTGCTGACAGCTGATTGTTGTGGCATTTCTTCACTGCACAGAGATCAGCTGTCAATCAAACATTATGGGCGGGACTTTGACATCTTCTCATTTGTTGTTGTGTAAATGTTTGAGTTTCTTTAGGTGGCGCTCCTTCCTGTGTCTGTTTAGCCATGGAGGCTCTCACTGCTCAGGATGAATACTGTTTACCTGAACTGACATTTCTCTGCATGAAAATGTAAACTTCTCTGTGCTCCAAATGTTTGTTGAATATTTGGATTGATGGATTTGTATGTTGTAGTTTCTCTTCCACTGCATGAGTCTGAAGAGAGAAAGCAGCAGACCTTCCTTTATCCCAGAGATCTTCTTCACCACTTTGTACATTTGGAAAGAAATCTATAATCACATTTACATTTATTTGTTTGTCAGATCAAATGTTGTTGTTGTTATGAGGTATTATAAAAGTGTAATTATCCTGATCATAATCAATAAGGAGATCATTCATTCTTCTCTTTTACATAGCAGGGTGTGACTCCTATGAACAAAGTGACATGGTGTGATATTACATCTCTTTATATCTCTCTTTACTGATGTTGTCTGAAGCTGCCAAAGGCTCAGTGAAGTTTTTACAACGTCTTCCTGCAGTGAACATCACAGCAGGTCAACAAGTGAAATGTGAAAACTGATGCTCAACACAAGAGGGCGCCTTCATCCTGCTAACCAGGGATGTAGTGGAGGTTAAAGCTCCTCAGCTCTCTTTGTCTGCATGTTTTAGACCATGTTTTTAAGTTGATTAGAAACTTTCTGATTGTGTCATACATCATGGTCAGTGGGCTCAAAATTAATGATCATTTTAAGTTCAAAAAGCAGAAATGATTGATTTTCCTGGTGGTGGTTTGTCTCATGACGCTCACTAACTGAGGCGTTTACTGTACGTCCTCCTTCATTTGAATGTTTTAAATGTTTTAACACTGTTCTTGTGTATTTTCTACTGACTTTAGTTTGTTCGAGCAGCTGCTGAAGTTCAGGTTGACCACAGTGTGTTTGGGTTTGTTTCAGAAGGTTTTTCTCATATCGATGATTTTGTGTGAAGAATTGTGTCGATCTTATCAATAAAACTTCTTTACTGATCTGATGAGAACTAAAGTGTGATTCCTGTTTGTTACCAAAGAGAAAATAAATAATGATCAGATGTGTAGAAATATTAATGTTTCAGATTCACCAGTGAAGGAGGAGCGGTCCAACAGTGATGTTGGGTGATGAGGTCGGGCTCACAGTCGGAGCATTTATCTCTTACTTGGAAAAATGTGGATATTTTATTTTGAAATAAAAGTCTTGTGGCGTCTCCTGAAAAGAGAGAAAGTTGATGTTTCTTTTAAAATTGCAGACTTTAAGAAAATCCAGCATTCAGGGGAAACTTCCAGTTTAATTTATCAGTCGATGCTTTTGATCCTCAGACTCATTCAAAGGATTCAAAACCTGCAGCCTTCCAAAGAAATCCAATCCAAATGTCCTAAAGCCTCAAACATCTGGCTCACTTTGTGTACTGGCACATTTAAAAATAATAAAACAAATGCAAATTAAAGGGGGATAATCTGAGACATTTTTATTTAATCTCAGTAAATTTGTGCACATTAGTGGTAAATGTGCGTCGTCCGTGGTTACTCATCATAAAAGATGTTTGCTTGGTTGCTTATTTTTTTCCAAATGTTATAAAAAGAAAATGTGTTCAAACCTGATTTATTTTGCTCCACTTCTCTTTGGAATATCAACTTGCTAAAAGTGTGAATAATAAAATCAAAGTCTGGCTGTCACATTTCAAATTAAATCCAAATGTTGAAATATTCACATTATAGTTTTTCTCAGTCGCTTTGGTGCATTTCTCACATCAATATTAACATTTGCACAACAGTTAGTGCATTTCTCAAAACAATTAGTACAAGCTGCAAAACCTAGTTGATAATCTGCAAAAGCGTGTCACTTGCTCAAAATGGATAGTTCATTCCTCAAAAGCAAGTGTTCATGTCAGTGAAAACTGTCAGTGTCATCAAAATGAGAAGTTTTGACACCATTGTTTATGAAGAAACAGTCAAATGGCTTTGTCATGTTTTCATTATGACAGTTGACTAGTTGAAAAGTCTGATCTTGGTGACACTACCTGAAAATGCTTTAAGACAGCACTACACACTATTTGTACAGCCATTTGAAAACTATAGTAAAGTTACACATTACTGTATTTAGTGTGGTAACTGAGTACAAGACACTGAATACGTATTGTTTCACATTTTTACTGCATATGCTCTTTGCAATTCTAATTTGTTCTCACAGTAGCATTGTGCAAAAGAAAAGTACACTACAGTCACGTATTTACAACAAACATAAGAAACAGCCTTTGGGTAGAGCTGTGCACAAACAATCTTACAGTACATATTGTAACTGAACATACAGAGCACTGCAAATCATTCTTGCTCATCCAGACGTTCCTGTCTGTCTGTCTGCCCACATATTTTCATCTACATCACAGCGAATATCATCCCTTACAATGCAGCGAGGAAAGTTTCTCCTCGAGTGGCGAATCTACCCTCTGCAGGACTCTGCTGTGATGTCATCACATGCTGCATCCAGGGCTGCTAGCACGGCCATTTGGGTACGTGGACGCCGCTCATATACCTTCCACCTACTCTACTCTACTCAGTGAGAGCTGAGGTTCACCTGAGAGCAACTGTTCAACTTAGGAGACATTTCCAGGAAAACATTATAAAGAAATGAATGTTTAAAATTTGCTCGACAGATTTTGACAAGTAGAACATTTTTGCATGTAATGACTCAAACAATGAAATGAGGACTATTAGTTTTATAGGGAATAACTATTCAGCATTCATAAGTGTAGTTCATTTCGACTGACATGACATAAGCAAATGATAATGTTATAAAACAGCAGAGAATTGTATGAAAGCAGTTGATGCATGTCCAAAAGCATTTGCAGTTTGTTCAAAGGAATGAGAAACTGCTACTATGATGTGCACAAATGACTAAATGTTGTGGAGGTTGAACTGATAGTTATGAGAATTTTAATTCTGATCAGAGAAATGCACCAAAGCAACTGAGAAAAACTGTAAATGTTGGAAACTTGGACTGTAATCTCTTTAGTGATCCTAAACTTTTCATGTGGCGCCATCATCAGCTCAAAACTTCAATCTGTCTTTCTCTTATGTCCAACTTAAGACTTCACTTTAGTCGCTGTCCCGTAGAATTGCATTTGTTCCAAACATTTAATGTGGCTTCAGCTGCGAGTCTTTACATACTGAACTTAATGTGAACGTTGAACTCTTTCATTCAGAAGTGACAAGAAGAATGAGGAAGTGGATTAACAGGACATGAAGCTCGGAGAAGGTCATTTATTGTGATTGCAGTTTCTATATGTAGTTATGTTGGGTGTTAATTTCAGTCATGTATAAATAAACTACAAGCTGCTCATAAAAAGCCAAATAAAAATATCTGTCAGAAATCTGTAATCACGTTTACATTTATTTGTTTGTCAGATCAAATGTTGTTGTTGTTATGAGGTATTATAAAAGTGTAATTATCCTGATCATAATCAATAAGGAAATGATTTATTATTTTCTTTGACATCAGTGAGATTCTGCTCAAACAAACTGACTGTATGGATGAAGTGAATTTGTACATTAAATTATTGAACAATAATCATTTAACAGACTTTACTGATGGGATGTAAAGAGGGTGACACAAAATTAAATATACGTCTTAATCATCCAATAACACGTTTTTCTCCATTAATTACATTTACAGATCATTTATGTTTATTGGAAATAAGCAAAATATTGTTGTATCATACAATGCAATATACAGATGTCAAATTGCTCAAAAGAAGAAGCAAAAATACAAAGATGAAATATTTCATACATGTTAATAAAGTATAAAAACACAAAATTATATCTCACATATAATAACACTAATGATAAGACACAGTGGTTTTTCTACTTACGCATCCTGTATAAAGATTTAATAAGAGCTTTAATAATGTTAATGATTGATTAACTAAAGCTTTATAGATCAGTTGTAAACCATTAATAAGTTGTACAGTTTGCAAGGTTGCAAAGTCCTTTCTGTTTTAATTGTTGGTATTAGTGTTAATAAATGCCTAATAAATAAATAATTAAATGGATTTGGAAACAGCCCAAAAGCCTGCCTACTGCAAATCAGTATAATAATGATGAATACTGCTTTGGCAGATTGACTCGTTCACCATGTAACGTGACGGCTTAGGACAGATAAGTTCCAGGGGTTCATCATAAAGTAGCCAACAGTGAACAATAGCAATAAAAAGTTAACATCACTTTGATTATTGAAACGGTGAACAACCTGTCGTTGATATTTTTACATTTACTTCCGGGTCACTCTTTTTTCCGGGTCACCTGTCTACCTGTCTTCATCTTTCAATTCAGAAAGAAAATATTAGAAAAGGAATCGCCAATAATTAAATAATTTTTTCTATTTTGGTTTAAAACAAAAAAACGAACTGGCTGAAAGTACACAGACCGTTTTAGCAGGTCTCTAAAAGTTTGTTTTAACACAGGTTGGGCTCAAGACAGCCAGCCAGAGCTATAACCACCTTATATGGTAATATACAAGCTATGAACATTTGAAATCTCACAAAACAATGAATTATCCCGGACCATGTGTATTTACACCGCCAACCCACAATGTCATACACTACCACTGTGCCGCTTTGTCATAGTTTAACCAAGTATATTCTACACCGGTACACATGACAGGTCTACCACAGAAAGAGTGAGAGTTATTACCAAAACCAAAAATAAAACATTTCTTAAGCAAAATGCAAAACCTCCATAAACACTCATTGCATCATCACACAAGCTGTGTGCGCTTCAGTGGAAGCCGGGGTACAAAACACATGACGGCCCCCTCCAACCACACAAACCAACTCAGCACACACACACACCCTAACAGCACACAGCCAAGCAACCCTTAGCCACACACACCTCAGAGCCACGGACACTAAACAGGGATCACGTCAGTTTGGGACCCACCATCACAAATAAGCAATATTCTTAACAAATCATATTATGAGACCTATAGGTCCATGCTTTTACAGTTACGGTTTATTAGTAGGGGAAACATTATTATGAAGAATTACTAAACAAAACAAATCAGACAACATGGTGGCCGATCAGGTTTTAACACTTCAAATTTACCCCAGGCTGTTTTTCACATGTACATTATTATGTCTTTATAAAATATTGAGCTTTTTCACTTTTCCCAAAATTGTATTGTGTTGCATTCCCTCTTGTAAAATAGTCAAATCTATACCGATAACCACCACTGGCTAACATTTACCGTTATATAAAAAAATTTAAATGTTTAATTAAATTACTCTTCCTTTGATGATCAAATGTAATTGCAGGAGCTGAAATGCCTCTCAAAGCTCTGGTGTTCTTCCTTTGTTGATTAAATCAAACTTTTAATTAAAGGTTCATTTTTAGATGGGTGACTTCCATCATGAATCAGCAGGTTAGCTAACAGGCTAGCTAGCTGGTGTTCTCTGAAATTAGTCTCTCCTTCAATTACTTTTGGTTGGCGTGACCCTTCAGGGAACTGACAGAGGCGGATCCATCCAGAGAGCAGGCGACTGAGACGGGACCTTTCAGGAGGCCCGTGGCAAAGGTGGAGTCCTTCGGGAGGCCGGCGACGGAAGTGGGACCCCTCTGGAGGCAGGAGATTGAAGCAGGACCCCTCTGGAGGCAGGAGATTGAAGCCCTTGGGCAACCGGTGAAGAAGACAGGAACCTTTGGGAGGCTGCTGGCAAAGGTGGGAACCTTTGGGCTACATGGTCTTGGCTTCAGTATCCCATCCTGAACTCCATCATATCGCAGGGAAGATAATCCTCCGGTTTAAAATGAGCTGCCACAAATGACTGTGTTTTTCAAAACAGATGTAGCAGTGAAGTTCTGTCTCTTCACCTGCACAAACTGCACCCAAGTGTGAAAACTTAAAACTAGTTTTCCTCTTAGGGAAACTGTGGACCCGTTGTCCTGAAAGGCTGGAGTTTGTGCAAGCCACACAAACACAATAATTAACCTCCATGATGAATGAATTCTATATAGCTGCTCAGACTCACTACCACCTACTACTCACATTGAGTTTAGGCAGAGCAGAGCAGAGAGCAACAACTCCCTTATGTGACGTAATATGACGCAATGTTGACAAAAAGAGTTCTCCTCATGATATTTTTCCTCGGCTTTTTGACTCTTTTTGTCTCTCTGGTTCTGAATATTTGTCTGCTCAATGTCTGTATGTTTGCCTCTCCTCCTGCATTTTTGTGTATATCTACATGGATTCTCATTGAAGCCAAACTGTTGTATGCTGAGTGTCACATCTCTAAGTGCAGCTATTCTTCCTGCATGTAGTCAGTGACAGATAACACACCCTGCCTCTACAAAAAGCTTCTCTTTCTGGAATGCAGTAAAATGTTTGATTTTGTGTGAAGAATTGTGTCGATCTGATCAATAAAACTTCTTTACTGATCTGATGAGAACTGAAGTGTGATTCCTGTTTGTTACCAAAGAGAAAATATATTAATTCAAAACAATGAGTTTTACACTGTGCAGTGTTTAATGAATATAAGTACTTAATAATTTTCAACAAACCCTTTATATCATTCATATATTATTCATTGTTGACTGAACATGTTCAACCCTATTACCCAAACAATGCAGCATATTTGTTCTTTCTGTGGCACCCAGGATGTGAAATATATCAAGAATCAATAATCTGTTTCATATTGGTGGTTACAGGAACAGAAATAATCCCACAGTACATTTGAGACATCACGTATCTACGGCCTCCAGTTTCCTTCAGCTAACTTTATAAGGAGCTGCTCATAAAAACATGTTGACTTTTCTCTCCCCACTAACAGCTCCTTGTTCATTACAACAACAACAACAAGGACACAAAGGAAAATGACAAAACTCTCAGAGCAAAAACCTGCAAAAATAGAGTCAATTTATTGCCTTTTTTAATGATTATTCCATTACATAATTTTTCATTTTAAACATATTTATATGAAAACCAGTAGGTGTCATATTCAGAGTGACCAGTTAACGTGTGTCCTGTTTAAAGTGTTGATGATGAGACTAAAATTGATGGAAGAGGGCAGCCTCACCAACAAACTCAAATCATTCACAGGTAAATACATTCTTCCATATTATCCACACCCAGAATTCAGGAGGGAGACAAGATGGCTTCATGGTTAGACTCTTTTATAGACAGTATGAAAGTCACATCAGATTAGATTCAACTTTATTGTCATTATACATGTATAAATACAGAGTAACGAAATGCAGTTTAGCATCTAATCAGAAGTGCAAAGAAGCAGCAAGTGCATTATATATAGTATATATAGTATGAACAGTATGTACAGGTAAGAGCAGTTATGTGCAGTTATGTACAGTTAAGGGTAGTAAATATGTGGTTTTAAGTTATCATAAGTATACAGAAACTATATAGATATGGTATGAACAAATATATATATATATATATACATGTGTGCTATAGTAATATACAGAAGGGCTATATTAATATGCAGAAAGGGGGGCAGAAGGATCAGCGGGGGACAGAGTTCAGTAGAGAAACAGCTGTAGGAAAAAAGCTGTTCCTAAACCTGCTGGTTTTAGTCTGGAGGCTCCTGTAACGCTTCCTGGAGGGCACGAGCTTGAAAAAGAGTATGTGCAGGATGAGAGGAGTCCTTAAGAATGATACGTGCCCGTCGTAGACATCGCTTCTTCTGGACATCCTCTATGGCAGGAAGTGGAGTCTTTGTGATGCGTTGGGCGGTTTTCACCACCCTCTGCAGTGCCTTGCGGTCCGCGACAGAGCAGTTCCCATACCAGACTGTGATACAGTTGGTTAGGATACTCTCTATCGCACACCGGTAAAAGTTGCCTAGGATGGCAGTGGACAGGTTCTTCAGTGTCCTCAAGAAGAACAGGCGCTGATGGGCCTTCTTAATCAGGCTGGAGGTGTTTGCAGTCCAGGAAAGGTTCTCTGAGATGTGGGTCCCCAGGAAGTTGAAGCTGGAGACACCTTCAACAGCCATGCCGTTGATGTGGATGGGATCATGTGTCTCCCTTTTCACCTTCCTGAAGTCCACAATGAGCTCCTTAGTTTTGCTGGTGTTAAGGAGCAGGTTATTGTCAGCACACCACGTGGCTAAGTGCTCGAACTCTGCCCTGTAGTATGACTCATCATTATCACTGATGAGTCCAATCACCGTGATGTCATCTGCAAACTTTGTGATGGAGTTGGATCCATACATAGGCCTGCAGTCATGGGTGAAGAGGGAGTAGAGGAACGGGCTCAGCACACAGCCCTGTGGAGCGCCAGTGTTGAGTGTGATGGTGGAGGAGCAGTTGTGGCCTGACCTGACATGCTGAGGTCTGTTGGTCAGAAAGTCCATAATCCAGTAGCAGAGAGGGGTACTGATTCCAAGATCCCAAAGTTTAGTGATTAGCTTGGAGGGAATAACTGTGTTGAATGCCGAGCTGAAATCAACAAACAGCATTCTTGTTTAAGTGTACACAGTGCAGCGCTGTAGATACAGCATCCTCTGTGCTCCTTATTGCTTCGGTAGGCAAATTGGTGTGGGTCCAGTGTGGGGGCAGGCATGTCTTGAGGTGTGCCAGGACCAGCCGCTCAAAGCACTTCATCACAATGGGTGTGAGTGCTACGGGGCGGTAGTCATTCAGGCAACGGCACGTCGGAGAGGAGTGTTTCAGCGCCACTGGCACAATGGAGGTGGTCTTGAAGCACGCAGGTACTGCTGTCTGGGCAAGGGAAAAGGTTGAAGATGTCTGTAAAGACCCCTGCAAGCTGCTCAGCACATCAGCACAGGCTCTGAGCACACGTCCCAGAATGCCATCAGGGCCAGCAGCCTTGCGTGCGTTGATTTGGCTCAGTGCATTTTGAACGTCTCTGTGGGGGAGAGTGTGAGGGTCTGGTGAACATCAAAGGGTTTGGATTTGATAGTCTTTTCCTTCTTGTCCTTGTCAAAACAGGTGTAAAAATCATTCAGGTCATTGAGGAAGGACACATTCATGACTGTCGGTGTGGAGTTGCTGGGCTTGTAGTCGGTGATGGCCTGAATGCCCTGCCACATGCGTCGGGGGGTCGGAGTTGACAAAGTATTCCTCCACCTTCAGCTTGTAGGCTTGCTTGGCCTTTTTGATTAACCCTCTTCAGGTCCGCCATGGATGTACTGTAGGCCTGTGCGTCACCCGATCTAAAGGCACTGTTACATGCGCCTTTAGCAGAAGCCGCACTTCCTTGTTCATCCATGGCTTCTGATTAGGGTATGTGGTGATCTGTCTTTCCGTGGTGAAACTATTAATTGTGGTGATGATGTATTCCAGTACAGAGTGTGAGTAGGAACTGACTCCAGTCTGTGTCTCTAAACCTGTCCTGCAGGTTTACAGGTTTCCTAAACTTTGATGGTCC
This sequence comes from Scortum barcoo, assembly GCA_023238725.1. Lineage (NCBI taxonomy): Eukaryota > Metazoa > Chordata > Actinopteri > Centrarchiformes > Terapontidae > Scortum > Scortum barcoo. Next base: position 4,812,110 of record CM041533.1, on the reverse strand, counting down.
TCACTGATGGTTTCACACGGTTGATGAGTGGTGAGTACTTGATCCATTTCATCAATAAACATGTGTAGTTCCTTAACAAAGCAAGTTTTCAACCTGTAATCAGCTCACATGTGATTTTTTCTCACAAATGCAGTGTAAATTTGAAATTATAGAAAAATGCTGATCAGAGAGACTGAAATTGTTTGTGTTGTGTGTGAAATTTCTTGCAAAAGCTTCCAAATCTTCCACCAAGCATGAATATCTACATCAGGCTAAAGGTTGGTCCTCCATAGTTTCCCATTCAGATGACAGAGAGGTCTGACAGAGAACATGAGCAGACCACCAGGCCTGCATGAAGCCTCTGAAGCACATCAACAGAAAGAAAGACCAAACACAAATCCATCACAGGTCATTTGTCACAGTCTTTAATGTGTCAGCTTTCACATCCTGCACACAGCAGCACATATGACTTCACATTTTGATGTTTTCAGCTGCAGGTGTAATAAAACAGCCTCAAAATAGAAAATCCACATGACAACATGTAACTTGTCTGGTTAGAGCAAAGTCTATTTTGTGACCGCTGTGTTTTGTTTGTGACCATCTCATTGTAAAGAAGCATGTGTTATGATTGAAGTGTTTTTGAGAAATGCTGATTATGATCCACATATACTACAAATGTGTGAGTTCATTAGGAGTTCATCATTTCATCAGAGAATATATATCAGAGAATATCTTCAAATCTGCTCTGAACTGAAGAAGCTTTTTGGATGAGAGGTGAAATATCTTTAAGAACCTCAAGCAAGTCCAGTTGACGTTCTTCTAACTCTTAGAAACTGGGAAAGCCTTGAACATAATTTCTATTTTCTCCACAGCATCTGGCAGGTATTTAAAATTGACCAACAGTGAACTACGTCCTCTGGATCCTTGTGCAGATGTTTACATAATGTCCATTCAGCAAGTAAAACACAGAAGCACAAGTCCAATAAGAGATTCAATCGGGGGTCCCTCTTAGCTAGTGCTCGAGTGTTATGATAACTTCATACACAGACTCAATACTTGGTATACAATATTTCCTAGAACAAGCCAAATCAGTCAACGAGGTTATACGCACATCATCAAGGCTGATATCTGTTGTGGTAAAAATGATGTGACAGCAACCTTATTTCATGTCATTTGACTCTTATATTAACCTTACATTACATTCACTTTACTTTTTATCACACTGTGTGTTGAAACATATATAATCATATATAATCACTTAAATGCATAGTTGGTAGAATTTGTGTGCATCAAGTTACGTAGAGTTCATAGTGAGTAATCATGTAACTTTTTCATCTTATAAATCATCAGATGTGTAAACTTGAATTTGATGTAGTAAAAACGCTGTGTATTCAGAAACTGGGTAAAAGTTCACCGTGCCTTCATTCTTTGTCCTCAGGTTGAACTTCAGTGCTGAGTAGACACGTGCCGCTCCTACCGCCCATCTCCTACCCCGCCCGCTCCTAGAGGGGCAAAGTGCTGATGAAAGCAGAATGAGTGCCAGCTCCGGACGTGGGCGACGTCCTGAGCTGTTAAATATGCAGTGTAATGGGAGAAATCCCATTTTTGGGTGTCCGCTAGAAGTACACAACTCTCATAGACAATCAGTATTAGCACACTTGTTGAATTTGCATTATTAAATTAAACATCATAGGGTGCTACCCAGAAAACTGTGTATAAAAGATGAAGAACAAAGAAAACAGGCAGTGAGCTTCACCGGTGAACCGCTCAGTTTATTGTCTTCTTTTTGTGGATAATAAACTTTTCTTCACAACAAGATCTTGCTGATTCCTGACTCGTTCTTTGGGACTACAGAGTGCTTTTCTTCTCTTGTTGGCAAATTGGGATTACCCTTTTTCCTCCAACATATCATTAACAATAAGGACACTCACACAACTACACAACCACCCAACAACTCTGCCCTGCAACAGAATCCACACAGCATACTCACCTCTCACTCTCTAACCCTCTGAGATGCCAAATCAGACAAAAGGCAGGAAAAGAGTTACTGCATGAGAGAGGTAGAATTGTTGTTAAGTAGCTGAGAGCAAGACTGGGTTATGAGTTACTGTTACTAGTTACAAGTACCATTATTATTCCACCTGCAGACTTACTCCTGGACTCTAACAAGTATTTTTCAGCTGTGCTACCATCAAATCAAGACGTCCATACTTTCTTCTCTGCCAGCACATTGATAATTGGTCCAGTCATGAGAAATGTATCACGTTTAGAATAAAATGAGAAAGCTCAGTTAGCATGAAGCATCATATCTGTTTTGGTTATTCAAAGAATAAGGTCAGTTCATCCTCAAACAATGTGGATAACATCCCGTGTTTTGTTTTAATTTTATTTTGAAAGCACTAACTTCTCCTGTCATTTCAGTTCCTGCCCTTGTGTGCGTCCCACCCCCTTGTGTCACCTGGTGAACGAGAGTCCAACATTGTCTCTGTTTTAGCTCTGAGTTTGGTCTCCACCACCTCTTTAGCTGCTAAATGCTCCACTGTTGTTCAGCAGCTGCTCTTTAACTGAGTCTGTCTGATGTTTGATGTCGAGTACTTTGGCTTTTTTTGAGTATTTTTTCTAAAACGTGCTGCCGTGGTGAGAATTACAAAAGCCCCGGAGTGGCCACAGAGAGAAAAAAATATTTCAAGGCCACGTTTTACTGCATTGAACGCATATTTAATTCATTTGTTATCATGAATTAGATATTGATGGTGATTTATTCAAGGCAGCACCCGTCCTCAGTGATGTGATAGTTATGAACAGAAAGTCAAACTTTTTTCTTTTTCCTCTCATATCCTTTTAATTTAAGTTAGAGTTATACAACACGGTTGTACTGAAAAATACAGTTATCAACTTAAGAAAGCTTTGATTGTGTAACACTGTCTACTGTACATGAGCTAAGGTGACTGTCATGTACTTTCAATTTAGGCCAAATCAGAAGATATAGCTTCGCTCAGGGAGGATAGATATGACATGGACAACAGTTTAAAAAAAACTAGTAACAGAAATAAACTTTATTGGCAGGAAAGCCACTCTTCAATACACCAAACTGAAATAGTTCAGCTATGACTGAATTTATATTCCTCTATATATGTATATGCATATATCATCAAGCAACTTGGAATGCACAGTAAACAACTTCAGTTGTAAACAACAAAAATGAGCAAACTCACAATACAGAAAAACAAAAATAGTGTGGTCCAATAAAGTCCAAAAAAAAGTCAAACATCCAGATTAGTCAGCGTCCTCAGTTCGTCCGTATTCAGTGTGAATATGTTGATGTGGATTTTTCAGGCAGAGCTGTAGACTCAAGTCCAAGCATAAGGGCCAGTTGGAGACAAAGTCCGGTCCTGCCCGACTCTCCGCGCACCTTACTTTTTCTCTAAGTCTTTTGCTCAAAAATTTTCTAAGTATTTAAATCTTCTTCTGAGGAAAATGCAAAGTCCAAATAAGCACTGGAGTCCAGCAAAGTTAAGTCCTAGAAAGCTTTATTCTTCAGCGCGTGAAGCAAAAAGCATGAGCTGTCCTGCAGAACAACTGAACTCTAACCTTTGTGCATCACCTTTTATATTGTGAGTTGTAGGTGTGTTTTAGACCAAGGGGCATGTCTTGCCATGCCCCTTTCTCCCATCTTTCATATTTTGGGAGCTGGTTTTTATTGGTGTCTGGGATTACCCTTTTATGCATAAAGCCAATTTTTAATGGAGTCTGATTTATCTAATGGGAGTCCATTTTGTTTCAAACATACACAGTTTCATTTTTAATGGAGTCAGAATTTCTATTGGTTGGTTTTTTTAAAAAGTAAGCATCAATCTCATAACAATTACTTTGGTATTTTCTGGTACTTTCTTTGTGTAGTTAGTCACTAAGGGTTTTACCATAAATCAATGTTAGTAATCATAATGAGGCCTAGTAAGTAAATAGCGGCCTTGTAAAATCTACATACACAGACATAAGGCTTTGAAAATTGACACCACAGTGTGTATTAGTCCTTCAATGTATGGTTGTGTAAATTGTACATGTAATTGTTCATCTACTGTTCATCTACCCGGGTAGTGTGATTTTGTTTATCTTATCTGTATGATGTGATAGATGTGCTTTCTCCAGATGCACGATGAAACTGCCACCGACGTCACACCCTCCACGCAGGTGAGCCGGTGGCGTCCTGCTCCACGCTCCTCGGGTCCGGCTCTGGCTCGCCATCACAAGTGACTCATACACCAAAAAAAAACAAGCTAGCATACTATGCTAAGTGCTAATGGTTATTACTCACCGGAGTTTTCCTCTTTCGACAAAAACACAATAATACGGTGATGTCCGGCAACCCAAAAACTTCCTCACAGGTGTGGATACCTTCCGGAATCAATAACTCAAAAAGAAATAACGTTTTAACCACTTTTCATGTAATTTTAACATTAACATGCTCTCTCTTGGCTGCAGTGTCTGTTCTCATCTCAGCTCAACATTGTTAGACTGGAAAAGTTGGGGATTATGCTGTGTGTGTAACTAATGGGCGTTACAATTGTGTGTGGTTTTCATGTTTCATTGCATTACCCATTTTAAAGTGATCATATCCCAAACAACTAATCAGTGCTGATACTGTGTGCTAATAGATAAAAGAGTGATGATAATACAGGACATCTTTTGAATTCCTTGGATCTACATATGTGGTTTTCTTAGCAGATTAAGAATCACGACAGACTTGCAAAAGATGACTCATCTTAATCTGTACAAAAGAGAAAGTGTATAAACGGCACGTTTTGTTATCACAGGGACTATTTCTTGGCCAAATGAGACATAATGTGTGAATCAGTGAGCTTTAAAAACTTGATAAAACTGATGTTTCATTGGGCGCCTCACTAAGTCTGGGTGAACAGAAAAACAAAGACAGACAGAATGATGATGAGCTTAATTTGAGGTCCGCTCACTGGTTTTCAATCCCACCTCACCATCCCCTCCTAGCAGTCACTGGTGAAAAGCTGTCGAAAAAGCCACTGAGTAAAAATTTAGTTTTTTTGTCAGAAAATGTAATCACCTGATGTGAAAACAGCCACAAGCAAAAAAAAAAATCATGTTTTTGGACCATGAACGGCTGCTGGAGAGCAAAATTCACAAACCACTAAAACAACAACAACAACAACAACAACAACATCACTGCAGCAGAAATGATTGTGTGGATTATCTGCCAAACTCTTCCTGTAAACTTTTCCAACACATCAGATTTTTGTAAGGTCTTCTTGTGTGTGTGTGTGTGTGTGTGTGTGTGTGTGTGTGTGTGTGTGTGTTACAGTGTACAGTTGCAGTAAAGTTCGAGCGATGAAAAGTCTGGTTGTTAAAAAATAAAAAAACAAGCTGACTAAGAAAATGTGAGAGGAAAGTAAAATATGAAATGTTTCATTTCAGAACCAACACGAGTCACTTCTCTCTGATCGACATTAAAGTGAAGCTGAATGATGACAAGAGATGATTCATGAACCTTCATTACGTGTGTGAAAATCAACATATGAAGATGTACTCTGAAAAAGAAACCATCATCACCATCCTCCTCCTCCTCCTCCTCAGGACAGTGCTGATGGAGGAGCGTCCTCTGTGGACACGTCGACATCTTGTGGCTGTTTGGGGTCATCAGGAACAACGAAAAGATTTTTTCTTCCCCTTCACCTGCATTGATTTAGTTTTTAAATATAAAAAACTGAAGATGAGACAAAAGAAATCACATATGTTTTGCAAAGACACTCTTTTTGAATTAAAATGACTTAAATTCAAATTTATTTATTTAAAGCCCAAAATCACAAAACATCGTTTGCCTCGGAGGGCTTTACAATCTGTACAGTTGTGACACCCTCTGTCCTTAGACCCTCGAACCGAGTCAGGAAAAACTTCAAAAAACCCTTTATGGGAAAAAGAAGAAACCTGAGGAAGAGCCACAGATGAGGGATCCCTCTCCCTGGGACGGACAGACATGCAATAGATGCCACATGTACAAAGAACATCATCATCAGTCATATATGGAGTTAAACATGGGTCGTAATAAGCTGTAGATAAACTGAGTTCATGGGTTTAGTCCATGTGTGAAGGTATCACAGGTAATGGAAATGAGTCCGTGAGTCCAGGTGCATCTCTAGATGTCCTCATATGGAGCTCTGGGCCACTCGACCTTCTCTCCACAACACAGACACAGATCATGTCCCCACCAGGCCAGTGAACCTCAGACAGATGGACCACAACCAGAATCAGTGAGGAACCTGCAAGACTGGAGAGAACAAAGAGGACCGGGGCTCCGGCAGTAACATGCACTTTACAGGACATAAGAGTATTCACATTAACCACTTTAACACTTTAACCAATTTAACCACTTTAACACTTTAACCAATTTAACTACTTTAACCAGTTTATAGGCTGACTCCAGTTTGCACTACTACCATAATAAGAGTAGAGGAAGCAGAGAAAGAGGAAGCAAAAGAAGAGGAAGCAGAGAAAGAGGAAGCAGAGACAGAGGAAGAGGGAGAGGTGCCCGGTGCATCATGGGAGCCCCCCGGCAGTCTAAGCCTATAGCAGCATAACTAAGGGCGAGCCTGTGCCCACCCTAACTATAAGCTTTATCAAAAAGGAAGGTTTTAAGTCTATTCTTAAACACTGACACTGTGTCTGCCTCTCGGACCCAGACTGGGAGCTGGTTCCAGAGAACAGGGGCCTGATAGCTGAAGGCTCTGCCCCCTAGACTACTTCTGGAAACCCTGGGAACTACAAGTAAGCCTGCGTTTTGGGAGCGCAGCACTCTAGTCGGATGATAAGGAGTTATCAATTCATTAAGATATGATGGTGCCAGACCATGTAGAGCCTTATATGTGAGGAGTAGGATTTTAAAATCCACTCTAAATTTTACAGGGAGCCAATGCAGAGAAGCCAGTACTGGAGTAATATGGTCTCTTTTCCTGGTTTTAGTCAGCACCCGAGCAGCGGCATTCTGGACCAGCTGTAGAGTCTTTAACGACTTGTTCGGGCAGCCTGATAAAAGTGAATTACAATAATCCAGCCTGGAAGAGACAAATGCATGGACTAATTTTTCAGCATCGCTTTGGGGCAGAAAGTGCCTAATTTTTGCGATGTTGCGCAGGTGGTAAAAGGCAGACCTTGAAATATGCTTAATATGGGTGTCGAAAGGACATATCCTGATCAAATAAAACACAGAGGTTCCTTACAGTGGTGCTGGAGGCCCAAGTTAATGCCATCCAGCAAGGCTATCTTAGGAGAAAACGTGTTCCTCAGGTGTTTCGGACCTAATAGGATCACTTCAGTTTTATCTGAGTTCAACAGCAGGAAATTTCTTGTCATCCAAGACCTTTATATCTTTAAGGCAGGCCTGGAGTTTCAGGAGCTGATCAGTTTTGTCTGGCTCCACTTGATAAATATAATTGGGTGTCATCAGCATAACAATGGAAATCTATGGAGTGCCTCCTGATGATATTGCCAAGGGGCAGCATATACAAAATAAACAGAATTGGACCAGGACAGGTCATTGGTGACTTTCACAAGTGCTGTTTCTGTGCTATGGTGAGCTCTAAATCCTGACTGAAAAACTTCAAAAAGACTATTACTGTGGAGATAATTACATAACTGGCTGGCAACGGCTTTCTCTAGGATCTTAGACAAAAATGGGAGGTTGGATATTGGTCTGTAATTGGCTAACACATCTGCATCAAGTGTAGGTTTTTTGATCAATGGTTTAATTACAGCTACTTTAAAAGACTTGGGTACAAAGCCTGACACCAGAGACAGATTAATAATATGCAGCAGTGATGTGCCAATAAATGGGAAAACTTCCTTAAGCAGCGTAGTTGGGATGGGGTCTAGGAGACAAGTTGTTGCTTTCGATGCTGAAACTAACGAGGATAATTCGGGAAGGCCAATTGGAATAAAACTGTCTAAGCAATTGTCAGGTTTTAATGTATCTGCTCCTAAATTTCCTGAGTCTGAAGGCACGTTAGATAGATCAGAGTCTAACGACAAGGGCAGATCCTGACAAATTTTTTTCCCTAATATTCAAAAATCTTGTTATTAAAGAAGCTCATGAAATCATTACTACTTAAACTTAAGGGGATGTTTTATGATCTTTCTTTTTAGGCTTTTCCATGGTGTTACTAACAAGTTAGGTCAATTTGGGGGGAGCTCAAATAATCATTATGAGAGGTCGTCAGAGATACTAGGAAGTCTTACTGAACTTTAATGCTGTCGGAATTGCTTCCTTAAATTTAATCCTAGTACAATCGGGTAACCATCTAGCGAACACTAAATTTTTCTAGAGGTGCATAGTCCTGTAATAGGAATTCAAATGATACTAAGTAGTGGTCTGATAATATAGGATTTTGGTGGGAGACTATTAAGTACTCAATTTCAATACCATAGGTAAGGACCAAATCAAGGGTGTGGATTGTGACAGTGAGTTGGAGAATTTACCCTCTGAGAAAACCCAATGGAGTCCAATAATGAAATGAATGCTGTGCTAAGACTGTTACTATCCATGTCCACATGAATATTAAAATCACCTACAATAATTACCTTGTCATTTTCAAGGACTAAATCTAACAAGAACTCAGAAAATTCAGATAAGAATTCAGAGTATGGGCCTGGGGGGCGGTACACTACAGCAACTAATATTGGCTTTGTGCTCCTCCAGGCTGGAGATGAAAGAGTAATAATAAGGCTTTCAAATGAGCTGTAGCCCTCTTTAGGCCGAGAATTTATTAATAGGGCTGAATTAAAAATGGCTGCAACTCCACCTCCTCGTCCAGTGTCTCGAGGAACATGAATGTTAGAATGACTCGGTGGAGTGGATTCATTTAGGCTAACAAATTCTTCCTGACCTAGCCAGGTCTCAGTAAGGCAGAACAGGTCTATATCAGAGTCTGATATCAAATCATTTATCAGAACAGCCTTAGAGGCCAGAGATCTGATGTTTAAGAGGCCATACTTAATTTTCTTATTATGCTGTTGCTGAGTCGCTGCAGCAGTTGTGTTAATTTTTATTAGATTTTTCTGAATGACTCCCCTTTTTGGTTTTAAGAGTTTAAAGACTGCAGTGACTGTTTAGTATAAAGGTTATTAAAACCTGCAAACAGTTTAAAGTATTATCTAACTGAAACACAACTATCTTTAGAAAGGTACTGAATACTGCATTCACTATGTGATATGTCCTCTGACACTGAACTTTTACATTAAAGGGACTCTGTAATAAAACTGTGTGGTTCAGACATTTTATCCTCAATCTGTGTACGTGTACAGGAGATGCACATGTAGGGTAAGAGCAGGTAGCAGCTTGTTTGAAACTACATGAAAATGTGGGTAGAAAAAAAGAAAAATTATTTCAAAGTGTGAAGAACTGTTTCTTATTCCTCTTCAAAACTCCATTTGCTCTGCTGTAAGTGTGAAAAATTTAATGACCTTGGAAGTTGGACAGTGCAACTATTCTTACTGCATGTAGTCAGTGACAGATGACACACCCTGCCGCTCCCAAAAAACTTGTCTTTGTGGCAGTAAAACTGCAGTAAAACCTGTTTGTCCTCCTCTCGAACACAGTGAGGTAAACCACATCAAGATATTTCTTTGTTCCCTCCCCTTAAATGATAAACATTCACTTCGGCAGGTGAACAAAAACAGAAGGAGCGGAGATTATTTTCCATTAGCAAACAAAGATCGTTCCTGTTCAGAGAAAGAGAAACTATTCAACAGTCACTATCGCTGAGAGGTGAAATGGCGCAGAAAGGAGTTCAGCTGGACCGAGAAACCTTCTCTTGTTCGATCTGTCTGGATCTACTGAAGGATCCGGTGACTATTCCCTGTGGACACAGCTACTGCATGAACTGTATTAAAAGCTTCTGGGATGACGAGGATGAGAAGAAGATCCACAGCTGCCCTCAGTGTAGGCAGACCTTCACACCGAGGCCTGTCCTGGTGAAAAACACCATGTTAGCAGATTTAGTGGAGGAACTGAAGAAGACTGGACTCCAAGCTGCTCCTGCTGATCACTGCTATGCTGGACCTGAAGATGTGGCCTGTGATGTTCTGCACTGGGAGAAAACTGAAAGCTGTCAAGTCCTGTCTGGTCTGTCTGGCCTCTTACTGTGAGAAACACCTGCCAGCCTCATTATGACGCAGCTCCATTAAAAAAACACAAGCTGGTGGACCCCTCCAAGAAGCTCCAGGAGAACATCTGCTCTCGTCACGATGAGGTGATGAAGATGTTCTGTCATACTGATCAGAAGTGTATCTGTTATCTCTGCTCTGTGGAGGAACATAAAGGCCACGACACAGTCTCAGCTGCAGCAGAAAGGACTGAGAGGCAGAGAGAGCTCGAGGTGAGTCGACAAAACATCCAGCAGAGAATCCAGGACAGAGAGAAAGATGTGAAGGAGCTTCAGCAGGAGGTGGAGGCCATCAATCGCTCTGCTGATAAAGCAGTGGAGGACAGCGAGAAGATCTTCAGCCAGCTGATCCGTCTCATCCAGAAAAGAAGCTCTGATGTGAAGCAGCAGCTCAGATCCCAGCAGGAAACTGAAGTGAGTCGAGTCAAAGAGCTTCAGGAGAAGCTGGAGCAGGAGATCACTGAGCTGAAGAGGAAAGACGCTGATCTGAAGCAGCTCTCACACACAGAGGATCACACCCAGTTTCTACACAACTACCCCTCACTGTCAGCACTCAGTCAGTCTACAGACTCATCCAGCATCAAGATCCGTCCTCTCAGATACTTTGAGGATGTGACAGCGGCTGTGTCAGAAGTCAGAGATAAACTACAGGACGTTCTGACAGAGAAGTGGACAAACATCTCACTGACAGTGACTGAAGTCGGATGTTTTACTGTCCACAACCAGAGCCCAAGACCAGAGCTGAGTTCTTCAAATATTCACATGAACTCACACTGGATCCAAACACAGCAAACACAGAGCTGTTATTATCTGAGGGGAACAGAAAAGCAACATTAATGAAAATACAACAGTCTTATTCTAGTCACCCAGACAGATTCACTAAATGTAGGCAGGTCCTGAGTAGAGAGAGTTTGACTGGACGTTGTTACTGGGAGGTGGAGTGGAGAGGGAGAGGAGGAGTTTATGTAGCAGTCGCATACAAGAATATCAGCAGAGCAGGGAGCTCGACTGAATGTGGATTTGGACAAAATGACAAATCTTGGGCATTAAGATGTGACACTTTTGGTTCACAACATTTACAAATTTTTGTTACACATTTTGGTACAACAAAGTCCAAACTCCCGTCTCAGGTCCTCGGTCCTCCAGAGTCGGAGTGTACCTGGATCACAGAGCAGGTATTCTGTCCTTCTACAGCATCTCTAAAACCATGAAACCATCTCCTCCACAGACTCTCCTCCACAGAGTCCAGACCACGTTCACTCAGCCTCTCTATGCTGGACTTTGGCTTTACTGGTTTGAAACCACTGCCGAGTTCCCAAAACTGAAATAATCAGAAGTCATTTCAGGGTCAGTGGGTTAAATTCTGTGTTTGAACTCTTCAACTTATTTTGTCTTCATGTTTGTTGCTGACAGCTGATTGTTGTGGCATTTCTTCACTGCACAGAGATCAGCTGTCAATCAAACATTATGGGCGGTACTTTGACATCTTCTCATTTGTTGTTGTGTAAATGTTTGAGTTTCTTTAGGTGGCGCTCCTTCCTGTGTCTGTTTAGCCATGGAGGCTCTCACTGCTCAGGATGATTTGTGTTTACCTGAACTGACATTTCTCTGCATGAAAATGTAAACTTCTCTGTGCTCCAAATGTTTGTTGAATATTTGGATTGATGGATTTGTATGTTGTAGTTTCTCTTCCACTGCATGAGTCTGAAGAGAGAAAGCAGCAGACCGTCCTTTATCCCAGAGATTTTCGTCCACCTTCATTTGAATGTTTTAAATGTTTTAACACTGTTCTTGTGTATTTTCTACTGACTTTAGTTTGTTTGAGCAGCTGCTGAAGTTCAGGTTGACCACAGTGTGTTTGGGTTGTGTCAGAAGGTTTTTCTCATATCGATGATTTTGTGTGAAGAATTGTGTCGATCTGATCAATAAAACTTCTTTACTGATCTGATGAGAACTGAAGTGTGATTCCTGTTTGTTACCAAAGAGAAAATATATTAATTCACAACAATGAGTTTTACACTGTGCAGTGTTTAATGAATATAAGTATTTTACCATTTTCAACAAACCCTTTATATCATTCATATATTATTCACTGTTGACTGAACATGTTCATCCCTATTACCTAAACAATGCAGCATATTTGTTCTTTCTGTGGCACCCAGGATGTGAAAATATATCAAGAATCAATAATCTGTTACATATTGGTGGTTACAGGAACAGAAATAATCTTACAGTACATTTGAGACATCACGTATCTACGGCCTCCAGTTTCCTTCAGCTAACTTTATAAGGAGCTGCTCATAAAAACATGTTGACTTTTCTCTCCCCACTAACAGCTCCTTGTTCATTACAACAACAAGGACACAAAGGAAAATGACAAAACTCTCAGAGCAAAGACCTGCAAAAGTAGATACAGTTTATTGCCTTTTTTAATGATTATTCCTGTACATAATAATGTTTTTTCATTTTAAACATATTTATATGAAAACCAGTAGTGTCATATTCAGAGTGACCAGTTAACGTGTGTCCTGTTTAAAGTGTTGATGATGAAACTAAAAATGATGGAAGATGGCAGCCTCACCAACAAACTCAAATCATTCACAGGTAAATACATTCTTCCATATTATCCACACCCAGGATTCAGGAGGGAGACAAGATGTCTTCATGGTTTGACTCTTTTATAGACAGTATGAAAGTCACATGTGTGGTTCTTGGTTCTTTTATCTTTAACAAAGCAAGTTTTCAAGCTGTAATCAGCTCACATGTGATTGTTTTCTCACAAATGCAGTGTAAATTTGAAATTATAGAAAAATGCTGATCAGAGAGACTAAAATTGTTTGTGTTGTGTGTGAAATTTCTTGCAAAAGCTTCCAAATCTTCCACCAAGCATGAATATCTAAATCAGGCTAAAGGTTGGTCCTCCATAGTTTCCCATTCAGATGACAGAGAGGTCTGACAGAGAACATCAGCAGACCACCAGGCCTGCATGAAGCCTCTGAAGCACATCAACAGAAAGAAAGACCAAACACAAATCCATCACAGGTCATTTATCACAGTCTTTAATGTGTCAGCTTTCACATCCTGCACACAGCAGCACATATGACTTCACATTTTGATGTTTTCAGCTGCAGGTGTAATAAAACAGCCTCAAAATAGAAAATCCACATGACAACATGTGACTTGTCTGGTTAGAGCAAAGTCTATTTTGTGACCGCTGTTTTTTGTTTGTGATCATCTCATTGTAAAGAAGCATGTGTTATGATCGAAGTGTTTTTGAGAAATGCTGATTATGATTCACGTATACTACAAATGTGTGAGTTCATTAAAATAATCTAAAATACTGATGAAATTGATCATTGGTAAGTATGGGAACATAAACACAACTCATCAGAGAAGATCCAGTCATTCTTTTCTCGCCCTCTTCAGATCTAGCGAGACAAGTCAGTCAACGAGGCTATACACACATCACCACAGCATACTCACCTCTCTCTCTCTAATCCTCCGAGATGCCAAATCAGACAAAAGGCAGGAAAAGAGTTACTGCATGAGAGACGTAAAATTGTTGTTAAGTAGCTGAGAGCAAGACTGGGTTATGAGTTACTGTTACTAGTTACAAGTACCATTATTATTCCACCTGCAGACTTACTCCTGGACTTCTGGACAGCTGTGCTACCATCAAATTAATATGACCATTTTTTTCCATTTTTCTCTCTGAAAGTCGGTTGACAATTCTAGTCATGAGAAATGTATCAAGTTTAGAATAAAATGAGAAAGCACAGTTACCATAAAGCATCATATCTATTTTTGTAATTCAAAGAATAAGGTCAGTTTATCCTCAAACAGCGGAAATAGACAGTTAAGAACAGTTGAATGAAATAATGTAGGTGATGTGTAACATCCCGTGTTTTGTTTTAATTCTGTTTCCTGGTTTATTTTGAAAGCACTAACTTCTCCTGTCATTTCAGTTCCTGCCCTCATGTGTTTCTCGCCTCCCTTGTTATATCCACCTGTTTCCATTAATTGAACAAAAGATTGTCACCGGCAGAGAGAAACTATGACGTAGGGAACCAGGAGTTACTGGTCAAATTCAAATTTCAAATTTATTTATTTAGAAGCCCAAAATCACAAACATCGTTTGCCTCGGAGAGGCTTTACAATCTGCACAGTTGTGACACCCTCTGTCCTTAGACCCTCGAAACCGAGTCAGGAAAAACTTCACTTCAAAAAACCCTTTATGGGAAAAAGAAGAAACCTGAGGAAGAGCCACAGATGAGGGATCCCTCTCCCTGGGACGGACAGACGTGCAATAGATGCCACATGTACAGAGAACATCATCAATCATATTATGGAATTATACATGAGTCGTAATAAGCTGTAGCTATACTGAGTTCATTGGTTTAGTCCATGTGTGAAGGTATCACAGGTAATGGAAATGAGTCTGTGAGTCCAGGTGCATCTCTAGATGTCCTCATATGGAGCTCTGGCCACTCGACCTTCTCTCCACAACACAGACACAGATCATGTCCCCACCAGGCCAGTGAACCTCAGACAGATGGACCACAACCAGAATCAGTGAGGAACCTGCAAGACTGGAGAGAACAAAGAGGACCGGGGCTCCGGCAGTAACATGCACTTTACAGGACATAAGAGTATTCACATTAACCGTTTTGACACTTTAGCCAATTTAACTACTTTAACCAGTTTAGCCACTTTAACCAGTTTCTAAAAGTGACTCCAGTTTGCACTACTACCATAATATGAGTAAAGGAAGCAGAGGAAGAGGAAGCAGAGACAGAGGAAGAGGGAGAGGTGCCCGATGCATCATGGGAGCCCCCCGGCAGTCTAAACCTATAGCAGCATAACTAAGGGCGAGCCTGTGCCCACCCTAACTATAAGCTTTATCAAAAAGGAAGGTTTTAAGTCTATTCTTAAACACTGACACTGTGTCTGCCTCTCGGACCCAGACTGGGAGCTGGTTCCAGAGAACAGGGGCCTGATAGCTGAAGGCTCTGCCCCCTAGACTACTTCTGGAAACCCTGGGAACTACAAGTAAGCCTGCGTTTTGGGAGCGCAGCGCTCTAGTCGGTTGATAAGGAGTTATCAATTCATTAAGATATGATGGTGCCAGACCATGTAGAGCCTTATATGTGAGGAGGAGGATTTTAAAATCCACTCTAAATTTTACAGGGAGCCAATGCAGAGAAGCCAATACTGGAGTAATATGGTCTCTTTTCCTGGTTTTAGTCAGCACCCGAGCAGTGCGCAGCATTCTGGACCAGCTGTAGAGTCTTTAACGACTTGTTTGGGCAGCCTGATAAAAGTGAATTACAATAATCCAGCCTGGAAGAGACAAATGCATGGACTAATTTTTCAGCATCGCTTTGGGACAAAAAGTGCCGAATTTTTGCGATGTTGCGCAGGTGGTAAAAAGGCAGACCTTGAAATATGCTTAATATGGGTGTCAAAGGACATATCCTGATCAAATAAAACCCCGAGGTTCCTTACAGTGGTGCTGGAGGCCCAGTTAATGCCATCCAACAAGGCTATCATTAGGAGAAAGCGTGTTCCTCAGGTGTTTCGGACCTAATAGGATCACTTCAGTTTTATCTGAGTTCAACAACAGGAAATTTCTGGTCATCCAAGCCTTTATATCTTTAAGGCAGGCATGGAGTTTCAGGAGCTGATCAGTTTTGTGTGGCTCCACTGATAAATATAATTGGGTGTCATCAGCATAACAATGGAAATCTATGGAGTGCCTCCTGATGATATTGCCAAGGGGCAGCATATACAAAATAAACAGAATTGGACCAAGCACTGAACCTTGTGGAACTCCATGACAGACTTTAGTATGCACAGAGGATTCATTATTAATATGGACAAACTGAGACCGATCTGATAAGTATGATCTGAACCAGTTTAATGCAGACCCTTTAATGCCAAGCAGTTTTTCCATTCTCAGCAACAGGATGTGATGGTCAACTGTATCAAAGGCAGCACTAAGGTCTAACAGGACAAGTACAGACAGAAGCCCTCTATCTGATGCTGTCAACAGGTCATTAGTGACTTTCACAAGTGCTGTTTCTGTGCTATGGTGAGCTCTAAATCCTGACTGAAAAACTTCAAAAAGACTATTACTGTGGAGATAATTACATAACTGGCTGGCAACGGCTTTCTCTAGGAATCTTAGACAAAAATGGGAGGTTGGATATTGGTCTGTAATTGGCTAACACATCTGCATCAAGTGTAGGTTTTTTGATCAATGGTTTAATTACAGCTACTTTAAAAGACTTGGGTACAAAGCCTGACACCAGAGACAGATTAATAATATGCAGCAGTGATGTGCCAATAAATGGGAAAACTTCCTTAAGCAGCGTAGTTGGGATCGGGGTCTAGGAGACAAGTTGTTGCTTTCGATGCTGAAACTAACGAGGATAATTCGGGAAGGCCAATTGGAATAAAACTGTCTAAGCAATTGTCAGGTTTTAATGTATCTGCTCCTAAATTTCCTGAGTCTGAAGGATCGGAGTCTAACGAGGGCAGATCCTGACAAATTTTGTCCCTAATATTCAGAATCTTGTCATTAAAGAAGCTCATGAAATCATTACTACTTAAACTTAAGGGGAATGCAGGGTTCAATAGAGCTATGGCTCTGTGTCAGCCTGGCTACAGTGCTGAAAAGAAACCTAGGGCAGTTCTTATTTTTCCTCTATTAATTCTGAATAGTAGGCTGCTCTGGCATTACACAGGGCTTTCCTATATGTTTTGAGACTCTCTTTCCAGGCTAGGCGAGAGTCCTCCTCTTTGGTGGAGCGCCATATCCTTTCCAATTGTCGCGTTGTTTGTTTTAACTTGCGAGTTGCAGAGTTAAACCATGGTGCCAGTCTCTTCTGTTTTATAATCTTTCTTTTTAGGGGCGCAACAGAGTCCAGAGTGCCTCTGAGTGAGTCCATAGCTGTTTCTAACAAGTTGGTCAATTTGGGGGGAGCTCAAAAAATGAGAGTCGTCAGAGATACTAGGAAATCTAACTGACTTTAATGCTGTCGGAATTGCTTCCTTAAATTTAGTCCTAGTACAATCGGGTAACCATCGGTAGTGAACACTAATTTTTCTAGAGGTGCATAGTCCAGTAATAGGAATTCAAATGATACTAAGTAGTGGTCTGATAACACAGGATTTTGGGGGGAGACTATTAAGTGCTCAATATCAATACCATAGGTGAGGACCAAATCAAGGGTGTGATTGTGACAGTGAGTTGGAGAATTTACTCTCTGAGAAAACCCAATGGAGTCCAATAATGAGATGAATGCTGTGCTAAGACTGTCACTATCCATGTCCACATGAATATTAAAATCACCTACAATAATTACCTTGTCATTTTCAAGGACTAAATTTGACAAGAACTCTGAAAATTCAGATAAGAATTCAGAGTATGGGCCTGGGGGGCGGTACACTACAGCAACTAGTATTGGCTTTGTGCTCTTCCAGGCTGGAGATGAAAGAGTAATAGTAAGGCTTTCAAATGAGCTGTAGCCCTCTTTAGGCCGAGAATTTATTAATAGGGCTGAATTAAAAATGGCTGCAACTCCACCTCCTCGTCCAGTGTCTCGAGGAACATGAACGTTAGAATGACTCGGTGGAGTGGATTCATTTAGGCTAACATAATTCTTCCTGACCTAGCCAGGTCTCAGTAAGGCAGAACAGGTCTATATCAGAGTCTGATATCAAATCATTTATCAGAACAGCCTTAGAGGCCAGAGATCTGATGTTTAAGAGGCCACACTTAATTTTCTTATTATGCTGTTGCTGAGTTGCTACAGCAGTTGTGTTAATTTTTATTAGATTTTTATGAATAACTCCCCTTTTTGGTTTTAAGAGTTTAAATGGTCGCTGGGCAGACACAGTTTCTATTCTATATTGGGTGTGCAGCTGCTCTAATGGAGGCGCAGAGAAGCGTGTAAGACTGCAGCTCTGCTTACTGGTCCAACTCTGGTATGTCATGAATTAGGACTAATAAAACTTTCTATATTTCTAGACAGGAGAGCGGCTCCAGCCAAAGTGGGATGGATACCATCTCTCCTAATCAGGCCAGATCTCCCCCAAAAAGGCTGCCAATTATTAATAAAGCCCACGCCGTTTGCCGGACACCACCTCGTTAACCACCGGTGGAATGACGACATGCGGCTGTACATGTCGTCACTGGTCAGATTAGGAAGGGGTCCAGAGAAAACTACGGAGTCCGACATCGTTTTTGCAAACTTACACACTGACTCAACATTAATTCTGGTGACTTCCGATTGGCGTAATCGGGCGTCATTAATGCCGACATGAATTACAATTTTATCATATTTACGTTTATCCTTTGCCAGCAGTTTAAATTTGACTCGATGTCGCCCCCTCTGGCCGCAGGGAGGCATCTGACTGTTCCCCGGTGCTGCTAACTTCACGTGTCGGACTATGGAGCTGCCAATAACCAGAGCTGGTTTGTCAGCGGGTTTGTCGCTGAGGGGGGAGAATTTATTAGACACGTGAAGTGTTTGGTGGTGAACCTTGGTGGACTTTTTTGAGCTATGCCTCCTTCGAACAGTCACCCAGCCGCCCGGCTGCTCGGGGTCTGCCGGGGGAGTGCTAGCTGATGATGCTAACCCTGCACTCGATCGGCTCGCACCTTTTGGCTACTGGGGACTGGCTAACTACGCTAGCATAACTGCTAACATTGGTGCCGAGCCGCTTCTCTAACTCTGTCAGCCTCACCTCCAAAACTGCATATAAACTACATTTATTACAGGTACCATTTCCGCTAAAGGAGGCAGAGGAGCAGCTGAACATCTGACACACCGAGCAGGAGAGAGAGAGAGAGGAGGAGGGAGAGGGAGAAGCCATTGCTAATAAGAGATAGCAAAGGAGCTAACCACGGAACCAAATTAATTAAAGAGTTTTACGCAAAAGTTAAGCTTTTGGACAGCTAAAAAGTCGCTAGCGGTGGTTAGTCACAGTTGTACACAATTTAGAGAGTATTTAAGACAATTATGCTCTGGAGTCTCAAGACTATTCACACAGCTCTAGCGCAAGGAGAACAGGAAATGACGCAATACGCTCATCCGTAGCACGTAGAACGTCAGGTGATCCACTCAGGTGGTCCTGAAGCTGGCCCTGGAGGAGTGGAGGCACCAGCTGAAGGGGAGCAAATAACTGTTTCTGACATAGACTGATCACAAGAGCCTCGAATATATCACAACTGCTAAGAGGTTGAACTCCAGACAAGCCAGCTGGGCCCTTTTTTCACATGGTTTGACTCCACCTTGTCTTATTTTCTCAATTCTGAGAATATCAAGCCTGATACACCCTCTCAGCAAGGTGAACCTAAGAACACCCCAAGAGCCCTTCTACCATCTTGCCCTCTTCTTGTATCATCAGAGAGGTCATCTGGGGAATTGGGGAAGCAGTCAGAGGAGCACTGGAGGGGGTCCAAGTGCCAGGTGGATATCTTTGGAAACACCTTTTTGTTCCCAGGCTCCTCAAGGTGGAGCTGGAGGCAGGGTTCCACCTCCCTGTCCTAACAACAGGTCTCTCCACTGTGCTTTTGGCCATCAACAACTGCTGTTCCCTGACCAGGAGGGGAGACCATGTTTGCATCTGCTCAGGCTTTGGTGCTACCTCACCTGGAGATGGATTACGCAGTGCTACTCTAGAGTTAGGAGCGCTATAGCGAGGGAGCTGATAAACATTGCACCCAAGGTCTTCGCTACTGGGGGGGGGCAGAAGGACTGGTTGTCCACTCAGGACTTAGCCCTCCCTGTGGAGTCAAGCTGGTCCCTTCAATATTGCTAAGGTTATCAGCCTAGTTCAGTCCAGTTACAGCTTCCCAGAACCATGAGAGTTCACCCCATATCTCCAAGGTCAAAGCTGCCAGGACCCATCCCCTCATCTCTACTTGGTCCCCTCACTCAACTGCCCTGATCATTGCCACCAGCCTCCCTGTTAAAGAGGCCTCATGTTCATCATTGCTAGATGATCTCTGTTCTAGCTTGTGTGTTTATCTCTTTCCAGCATTCTCCCAGTGTTAGTTTGGCTTGGGTCTTTGACCCTGTTTTTTTCTCACTGGTTCTGGATATTTGCCTGCTCACTATCTGTACTGTTGTCTCTCCTTGGACTGACTTTTTGCCTTCAACTACCTGTTTAACAAAAACCCTCTTGAAACTGCCACGGTGTCCCATTCCGACCAGATCCGTCACATAATATAGAGCTAAGATAGATAATAGATTATAATTGTGTGTTTGAGTATGCTTCTCAGCAAACACCACACAGGTTTCATTTTCAATTAAATGCTGGTGTAAATCATTGCATTGTATCCTGTGGAATAAAATTAGAAGGAGTTGCCTAAGCAGAGGCACTTCATGGCTGAGGTTCGGTTATTCCATCTTCGGTACATACTCGATCCTTCTTGTGTTTGAACTCAGTCTCTCTGGCGTAGAACAACAGATTGTTAACAGTCTTTCAACATCTCTCCTATACGTTTGTTTCCTCTCACAGTTTTTGCTGGCCTTTTGTCTGATTCTGAACTTTATATAACCCAATGCGCATGTGTGTCACTGTACAGTTTTTACCTTGTGCACAGCAGATCTATGACAACTCAGTCACAACAAATTAGAGATGGAAAAATATTCTCTCTTTTCATATAGAAGTAAAAACTGAATTGGGGAACTCTTAACTCTCTAACATAATTTCTCCAACCTGATGTGTAGCCTACAGAGTATTTTTTAACTGATTGTGTCCATCAACTTGAAGCAGGAAAAATTCATTCAGTTGTTTGGGGTGACTTTAATTTTCTATAAATACACATCATTTGGATTGCACCACAGTTACATCCCCTAGGGGAAATTGGATAGCCACAGTTCAACAAAGAAAACAGAGTCAGAGCAGTGGACAGTGCAAACTTATTTAATTCTAATTGCACTCACTTCAGAGAGGGTTTACAACAATGTGGGGGAGGATGAGTCAGATGAGGTTGTGCCAAATAAATGAAACCAATAAAACAAAACCAGGCCTGACTACCCCCCTAACTCTGAAAAGCAAATCCAAACAAAAGGGCTAACTAGTTTCTCTAAAAAAGTGATTTAACCAAAACCAATACAGGGGGTGGCACCAACCGCTAACCTGGTGTGTCTAACAAAGGAAACTAACCGTGTGAAATAGTGTATAGGGTACCCCAACTCACCTACTGATCTCAACCTCCCTCCACATACCTCTTTTTAACAAACATTAAATCAAAGTTCTCTGTCTTAGCATGCAGGCAGCAAGGAGAAAAGATAAGAGAGATACTCTGCGAGCCTGGTCCTTTTATTATAGGGTCCTGGAAGAAGGCAGCCAGTCGCAGGTGATCTCTAATCACGTAGGCGGCACCTAGAGAGCTTAACAAGGGGAGGAGAGAAAAACCAGGAGGAGAGAGAAGGAAAACCAGGAGAGAGAACACAAACACAAACACTCCAGCCTGGCATGTAACACACACCATTTGCAAAACCTATGGAAGAAGACCTTACCAGAAACAACCAGGTATTCAACAATAGCAATGTCACAGGACTCAAATATTTTTTCTGTATTCATATGTGTATTGTGAGTAAAGGTGTTGTATTTTGAATAACGAATACAAAAAGCTGACAACTTTCTGACAACTGCAGGTAACAAATCACATTCAAAAGATGTTTCCAGAGACCCCCCCCCCAAAAAAAAATGTTGCTGTTGAGGTTTGCAGGGGGTCTCAAATGTCGATCATGTATTTGTATCTCGCACCTTGGTCACAGTGAAGTGAACTAAATCTGCACATTCCAACTTCCAACTAAATGTCATGCCCATTTTAATATGTATGAATAATACATTTCAAACAAAAAACTGACATTTAAAGAACTGTTTTACATTTATTTTACACACTGTTACGTCTTTCCCTTTATAATTCTTAGTTGTTTGCATGTTTACTGGCTTTAGGAATTGGATTTGGAAACAAAGATGACAAAACTGGATAATATTATTTCAAGATATGAAGCAATTGTTTTTGTTCTTGTTTAAGACTCCATTAACATTGCTGGAGAATATGACAAATGGGTGTGACAATAAATGCCACACTGTTGTGAGATAAGTCATGGCTGAAAGTGTGCAATTAGTGCAACTGCTTGATGTGAATGTCAAATAACACACCCTGCCCTTCCCAAAAACATCTGTTTGTGGAATGCAGTAAAGCCTGGAAACCCATTCGTCTTTGTCCTGTTCTCTAAAAGATCATGCTCCACCCAATCAAGACAATTGTTTGTTCCCATCCCTGCAAATATCTTGCAGGTACAATGATGGGAGTAAACAAAGTGGTGTAAAACTGGGTTGCCAATAAACATTATTCACTACAGCAAGAGCACAAGTGAAGAAGGAGCAGAGATTTGTTTTACTCCAAAGGAGATTAGCAAAAAAGATTGTTTCCCTTTAGAGAAAGTGAAACAATTTTAGAAATCATTATCACCGAGAGGTGAAATGGCGCAGCATGGAAATCAGCCACAGCGAGCAAAATTGTGCTGTTCGACCTGTCTGGATCTACTAAACACTTATTATCTGATCAACAAAAATAAAATCTAAACCAGAAATAACTGATTTATTTGATACATGACCAACTTTTAAGCTGGTCTTGGGGAACTTTTTGCTGATTTTCACATCCATCAGTAATGGAGCAACATGATCAAGTGTCACCTGGTGAACGAGAGTCCAACACTGTCTCTGTTTTAGCTCTGAGTTCGGTCTCCACCACCTCTTTAGCTGCTAAATGCTCCACTGTTGCATTAAATAGATATCCATGGTCATTTATTCCAGGCAACATGTGTACTCAGTGATGTGATAGTTACGAACAGAAACTCTTTGGTCAGACTTTACTTTTGCTTCGTGTGCATCATGATTTATGTACTGAATCTGTTTCCATTGCACTTTATCTCATTTTTCCATCAATACAGCAACTTTTCCACCTGTTTTCTTTCATTGTCCTCTCATTTCCTCTTAATTTAAGTTGGAGTTATACAACACGGTTGTACTGAAAAATACAGTTATCAACTTAAGAAAGCTTTGATTGTGTGTGGTTTTCATGTTTCATTGCATTACCCATTTTAAAGTGATCATATCCCAAACAACTAATCAGTGCTGATACTGTGTGCTAATAGATAAAAGAGTGATGATAATACAGGACATCTTTTGAATTCCTTGGATCTACATATGTGGTTTTCTTAGCAGATTAAGAATCACGAGAGACTTGCAAAAGATGACTCATCTTAATCTGTACAAAAGACAAAGTGTATAAACTGCACGTTTTGTTATCACAGGGACTATTTCTTGGCCAAATGAGACATAATGTGTGAATCAGTGAGCTTTAAAGGGGCTGGCAGGTAGAATTTGTAGAATTTGTTCCTTTCAGACAAACCCAGACGAGCTGTTTTCAGATGTTTTTTTCTTTGTGATAATCTAATCGTATATTTAACACTCAGCAAGAAAGCAAATAAGCAAACTATTTCTGTAAGGATTAATAAAAGATCAAAAAAGCTGCAGATGTGATTAGACAAATCAATGAATTGACTAATTGCTTCAGTGATAAAACTGATGTTTCATTCGGTGTGTGTGTGTGTGTGTGTGTGTGTGTGTGTGTGTGTGTGTGTGTGTTACAGTGTATTGCAGTTCGGGAGATGAAAAGTCTGGTTGTTAAAAAAGAAAAAAACAAGCTGACTGAGAAAATGTGAGAGGAAAGTAAAATATGAAATGTTTCATTTCAGAACCAGCACGAGTCACTTCTCTCTGATCGACATTAAAGTGAAGCTGAATGATGACAAGAGATGATTCATGAACCTTCATTACGTGTGTGAAAATCAACATATGAAGATGTACTCTGAAAAAGAAACCATCATCACCATCCTCCTCCTCCTCCTCAGGACAGTGCTGATGGAGGAGCGTCCTCTGTGGACACGTCGCCATCTTGTGGCTGTTTGGGGTCATCAGGAACAACGAAAAGATTTTTTCTTCCCCTTCACCTGCATTGATTTAGTTTTTAAATAAAACAAAGCTGAAGATGAGACAAAAGAAATCACTTATGTTTTGCAAAGACACTCATTTTGAATTAAAATGACTTCAACCATTGAAAAAACGCGACACTCAAACTTTACATCCATTATCCAGTTCACAGATGTACTTTATGATTTCCTGCTACTGTAAAGTGCATTTCTTGTAATTGCAGTGACTGTTTAGTATAAAGGTTATTAAAACCTGCAAACAGTTTAAAGTATTATCTAACTGAAACACAACTATCTTTAGAAAGGTACTGAATACTGCATTCACTATGTGATATGTCCTCTGACACTGAACTTTTACATTAAAGAGACTCTGTAATAAAACTGTGTGGTTCAGACATTTTATCCTCAATCTGTGTACGTGTACAGGAGATGCACATGTAGGGTAAGAGCAGGTAGCAGCTTCTTTGAAACTGCATAAAAATGTGACATAAATGTTGATTAATGTGTTTCTGTTGTTTATGTTTGAGAAAACAGCCATTATTCATTTTTCATTTGAGTATTTTTTGTGTGAGCTGCCACTGTGTGTTACTGACTGAGCCCTCTATCACTGCTGTTAAACCTCTTCCTTGTTTTTTATCAATGTTTATGCACATTTATGTCAAGGATGCATAAAAATAACGTTAAATGAGACATGAGCTCTGTTGTAAACGAGTGTTAAACACAGTATCTCTCTCAAAGCACTCCTCTTCCTGGAATGAATCCCAGCTTGATCAGCCCTCCCTCTTCTTCCTGCTCTCAGACACACACAGCTCCACTCTGTCAGATATTTCCTTGTTCCCTCCCCTTCAGATCTACAGTTTGAAGATGGGTGGAGCCAACATGGTGCTGAAGTGCGACAGCTGACAGGCCCCGTTCACTGCAGAAACACATGTTGTTTAGATCAGAGCTCAGACTACTTCCTGTTCAGAGGAAGTCAAACTATTTGACAGTCACTATCGCTGAGAGGTGAAATGGCGCAGAAAGGAGTTCAGCTGGACCGAGAAACTTTCTCTTGTTCGATCTGTCTGGATCTACTGAAGGATCCAGGTGACTATTCCCTGTGGACACAGCTACTGCATGAACTGTATTAAAAGCTTCTGGGATGGAGAGGATGAGAAGAAGAACCACAGCTGCCCTCAGTGTAGGCAGACCTTCACACCGAGGCCTGTCCTGGTGAAAAACACCATGTTAGCAGTTTTAGTGGAGGAACTGAAGAAGACTGGACTCCAAGCTGCTCCTGCTGATCACTGCTATGCTGGACCTGAAGATGTGGCCTGTGATGTTCTGCACTGGGAGAAAACTGAAAGCTGTCAAGTCATGTCTGGTCTGTCCGGCCTCTTATTGTGAGAAACACCTCCAGCCTCATCTTGAATCACGTGCCTTTGAAAAACACAAGCTGGTGGACCCCTCCAAGAAGCTCCAGGAGAACATCTGCTCTCGTCACGATGAGGAGATGAAGATGTTCTGTCGTACTGATCAGCAAGAGTATCTGTTATCTCTGCTCTGTGGATGGAACATAAAGGCCACGACACAGTCTCAGCTGCAGCAGAAAGGACTGAGAGGCAGAGAGAGCTCGAGGTGAGTCGACAAAACATCCAGCAGAGAATCCAGGACAGAGAGAAAGATGTGAAGGAGCTTCAGCAGGAGGTGGAGGCCATCAATCGCTCTGCTGATAAAGCAGTGGAGGACAGCGAGAAGATCTTCAGCCAGCTGATCCGTCTCATCCAGAAAAGAAGCTCTGATGTGAAGCAGCAGCTCAGATCCCAGCAGGAAACTGAAGTGAGTCGAGTCAAAGAGCTTCAGGAGAAGCTGGAGCAGGAGATCACTGAGCTGAAGAGGAAAGACGCTGATCTGAAGCAGCTCTCACACACAGAGGATCACACCCAGTTTCTACACAACTACCCCTCACTGTCAGCACTCAGTCAGTCTACAGACTCATCCAGCATCAAGATCCGTCCTCTCAGATACTTTGAGGATGTGACAGCGGCTGTGTCAGAAGTCAGAGATAAAATACAGGACGTTCTGACAGAGAAGAGGACAAACATCTCACTGACAGTGACTGAAGTGGATGTTTTACTGACACAACCAGAGCCCAAGATCCAGAGCTGAGTTCTTCAAATATTCACGTGAACTCACACTGGATCCAAACACAGCATACACAAAGGTGTTATTATCTGAGGAGGAACAGAAAAGCAACAGTAACAAAAAAACAACAGTCTTATTCTAGTCACCCAGACAGATTCACTAAATGGTCACAGGTCCTGAGTAGAGAGAGTCTGACTGGACGTTGTTACTGGGAGGTGGAGTGGAGAGGGACAGGGAGTTTATGTAGCAGTCGCATACAAGAATATCAGCAGGGCAGGGAGATCGAACTGAATGTGCATTTGGACGAAATGACAAATCTTGGGCATTAGATTGTGACAACTACAGTTACAAATTTTTGCACAACAATGTCCAAACTCCCTGTCTCAGGTCCTCGGTCCTCCAGAGTCGGAGTGTACCTGGATCACAGAGCAGGTATTCTGTCCTTCTACAGCATCTCTGAAACCATGACTCTCCTCCACAGAGTCCAGACCACGTTCACTCAGCCTCTCTATGCTGGACTTGGGTTTTATTGGTCTTTATTATCTCATAACACCACTGCTGAGTTGATTAAAGTGAAATAATCAGAAGTCATTTCAGGGTTAGTGGGTTAAATTCTGTGTTATTATTTTGTCTTCATGTTTGTTGCTGACAGCTGATTGTTGTGGCATTTCTTCACTGCACAGAGATCAGCTGTCAATCAAACATTATGGGCGGTACTTTGACATCTTCTCATTTGTTGTTGTGTAAATGTTTGAGTTTCTTTAGGTGGCGCTCCTTCCTGTGTCTGTTTAGCCATGGAGGCTCTCACTGCTCAGGAGGATTTCTGTTTACCTGAACTGACATTTCTCTGCATGAAAATGTAAACTTCTCTGTGCTCCAAATGTTTGTTGAATATTTGGATTGATGGATTTGTATGTTGTAGTTTCTCTTCCACTGCATGAGTCTGAAGAGAGAAAGCAGCAGACCTTCCTTTATCCCAGAGATTTTCTTCACCACTTTGTACATTTGGAAAGAAATCTATAATCACATTTACATTTATTTGTTTGTCAGATCAAATGTTGTTGTTGTTATGAGGTATTATAAAAGTGTAATTATCCTGATCATAATCAATAAGGAGATCATTCATTCTTCTCTTTTACATAGCAGGGTGTGACTCCTGTGAACAAAGTGACATGGTGTGATATTACATCTCTTTAAATCTCTCTTTACTGATGTTGTCTGAAAGCTGCCAAAGGCTCAGTGAAGTTTTTATACGTCTTCCCTGCAGTGAACATCACAGCAGGTCAACAAGTGAAATGTGAAAACTGATGCTCAACACAAGAGGGCGCCTTCATCCTGCTAACCAGGGATGTAGTGGAGGTTAAAGCTCCTCAACTCTCTTTGTCTGCATGTTTTAGACCATGTTTTTAAGTTGATTAGAAACTTTCTGATTGTGTCATACATCATGGTCTGTGGGCTCAAAATTAATTATCATTTTAAGTGCAAAAAGCAGAAATGATTGATTTTCCTGGTGGTGGTTTGTCTCATGACGCTCACTAACTGAGGCGTTTACTGTACGTCCTCCTTCATTTGAATGTTTTAAATGTTTTAACACTGTTCTTGTGTATTTTCTACTGACTTTAGTTTGTTTGAGCAGCTGCTGAAGTTCAGGTTGAGCACAGTGTGTTTGGGTTGTGTCAGAAGGTTTTTCTCATATCGATGATTTTGTGTGAAGAATTGTGTCGATCTGATCAATAAAACTTCTTTAATAATCTGATGGAACTGAAGTGTGATTCCTGTTTGTTACCAAAGAGAAAATAAATAATGATCAGATGTGTAGAAATATTAATGTCTCAGATTCACCAGTGAAGGGGGAGCGGTCCAACACTGATGTTGGGTGATCAGGTCGGGCTCACAAATACAGTGGGGCAAAAAAGTATTCAGTAAGCCACCAATTGTGCAAGTTCTCCCACTTAAAAGATGAGAGAGGTCTCCAATTTTCATCATAGGTATACCTCAACTATGAGAGACAAAATGATAAAGTAAAAAAATCCATAAAATCAAAGAATTTATTTGCAGATTATGGTGGAAAATAAGTATTTGGTCAATAACAAAAGTTCATCTCAATACTTTGTTATATACCCTTTGTTTTGGCAATGACAGAGGTCAAACGTTTTCTGTAAGTCTTCACAAGGTTTTCACACACTGTTGCTGGTATTTTGGCCCATTCCTCCATGCAGATCTCCTCTAGAGCAGTGATGTTTTGGGGCTGTCGCTGGGCAACACAGACTTTCACTTTCAACTCCCTCCAAAGATTTTCTATGGGTTTGAGATCTGGAGACTGGCTAGGCCACTGAAATGCTTCTTACGAAGCCACTCCTTCGTTGCCCGGGCGGTGTGTTTGGGATCATTTTCATGCTGAAAGACCCAGCCACGTTTGATCTTCAATGCCCTTGCTGATGGAAGGAGGTTTTGTACTCAAAATCTCACGATACATGGCCCCATTCCATTCATTCTTTCCTTTACACGGATCAGTCGTCCTGGTCCCTTTGCAGAAAAACAGCCCCAAAGCATGATGTTTCCACCCCCATGCTTCACAGTAGGTATGGTGTTCTTTGGATGCAACTCAGCATTCTTTCTCCTCCAAACACGACAAGTTGAGTTTTTACCAAAAAGTTCTATTTTGGTTTCATCTTGACCATATGACATTCTCCCAATACCTCTTCTGGATCATCCAAATGCTCTCTAGCAAACTTCAGACGGGCCTGGACATGTACTGGCTTAAGCAGGGGGACACGTCTGGCACTGCAGGATTTGAGTCCCTGGCGGCGTAGTGTGTTACTGATGGTAGCCTTTGTTACTTTGGTCCCAGCTCTCTGCAGGTCATTCACTAGGTCCCTCCCGTGTGGTTCTGGGATTTTTGCTCACCGTTCTCGTGATCATTTTGACCCCACACGGGGTGAGATCTTGTGTGGAGCCCCAGATCGAGGGAGATTATCAGTGGTCTTGTATGTCTTCCATTTTCTAATAATTGCTCCCACAGTTGATTTCTTCACACCAAGCTGCTTACCTATTGCAGATTCAGTCTTCCCAGCCTGGTGCAGGTCTACAATTTTGTTTCTGGTGTCCTTTGACAGCTCTTTGGTCTTGGCCATAGTGGAGTTTGGAGTCTGACTGTTTGAGGTTGTGGACAGGTGTCTTTTATACTGATAACGAGTTCAAACAGGTGCCATTAATACAGGTAACGAGTGGAGGACAGAGGAGCCTCTTAAAGAAGAAGTTACAGGTCTGTGAGAGCCAGAAATCTTGCTTGTTTGTAGGTGACCAAATACTTATTTTACTGAGGAATTTACCAATTAATTCATTAAAAATCCTACAATGTGATTTCCTGGATTCTTTCCCCTCCATTCTGTCTCTCATAGTTGAAGTGTACCTATGATGAAAATTACAGGCCTCTCTCATCTTTTTAAGTGGGAGAACTTGCACAATTGGTGGCTGACTAAATACTTTTTTGCCCCACTGTAATTTATTAGCAATTTATCAGTGGATGCTTTATATAGCAATTTATCAGTCGATGCTTTTGATCCTCAGACTCATTCAAAGGATTCAAAACCTGCAGCCTTCCAAAGAAATCCAATCCAAATGTCCTAAAGCCTCAAACATCTGGCTCACTTTGTGTACTGGCACATTTAAAAATAATAAAACAAATGCAAATTAAAGGGGGAACAATCTGAGACATTTTTATTTAATCTCAGTAAATTTGTGCACATTAGTGGTAAATGTGCGTCGGCCATGGTTACTCATCATAAAAGATGTTTGCTTGGTTGCTTATTTTTGTCCAAATGGTATAAAAAGAAAATGTGTTCAAACCTGATTTATTTTGCTCCACTTCTCTTTTGAATATCAACTTGATAAAAGTGTGAATAATAAAATCAAAGTCTGGCTGTCACATTTCAAATGAAATCAAAATGTTGAAATATTCACATTATAGTTTTTCTCAGTCGCTTTGGTGCATTTCTCACATCAATATTAACATTTGCACAACAGTTAGTGCTTTTCTCAAAACAATTAGTACAAACTGCAAAACCTAGTTGATAACCTGCAAAAGCGTGTCACTTGCTCAAAATGGATAGTTCATTCCTCAAAAGCAAGTGTTCATGTCAATGAAACTGTCAGTGTCATCAAAATGAGAAGTTTTGACACCATTGTTTATGAAGAAGACAGTCAAATGGCTTTGTCATGTTTTCATTATGACAGTTGACTCTGTAAGTGTTTTCCAGTTCAAAAAAGTCAGATCTTGGTGACACTACCAGAAAATGATTTAAGACAGCACTACACACTATTTTGTACAGCCATTTGAAAACTATAGTAAAGTTACACATTACTGTATTTAGTGGGGTAACTGAGTACAAGACAACTGAATTACGTATGCTTCACATTTTTACTGCATATGCTCTTTGCAATTCTAATTTGTTCTCAGCATTGTGCAAAAGAAAAGTACACTACAGTCACGTATTTACAACAAACATAAGAAACAGCCTTTGGGTAGAGCTGTGCACAAACAATATTACAGTACATGTTGTAACTGAACATACAGAGCACTGTAAATCATTCCTGCTCATCCAGACTTTCCTGTCTGTCTGTCTGCCCACATATTTTCATCTACATCACAGCGAATATCATCCCTTACAATGCAGCGAGGAAAGTTTCTCCTCGAGTGGCGAATCCACCCTCTGCAGGACTCTGCTGTGATGTCATCACATGCTGCATCCAGGGCTGCTCGCACGGCCATTTGGGTAAGTGGAAGCCGCTCATATACCTTCCACCTACTCTACTCTACTCAGTGAGAGCTGAGGTTCACCTGAGAGCAACTGTTCAACTTAGGAGACATTTCCAAGAAAACATTATAAAGAAATGTATAAAATGTGCTCGACAGATTTTGACAAGTAGATCAACATTTTTGTATGTAATGACTGAAACAATGAAATGAGAACTATTAGTTTTATAGGGAATGACTATTCAGCATTCATAAGTATAGTTCATTTTGACTGACATGACATAAGCAAATGATAATGTTATAAAACAGCAGAAAATTGTATGAAAGCAGTTGATGCTGTAATCTCTTTAGTGATCCTAAACTTTTCATGTGGCGCCATCATCAGGTCAAAACTTCAATCTGTCTTTCTCTTATGTCCAACTTAAGACTTCACTTTAGTTGCTGTCCCATAGAATTGCATTTGTTCCAAACATTTAATGTGGCTTCAGCTGCGAAGTCTTTACATACTGAACTTAATGTGAACGTTGAACTCTTTCATTCAGAAGTGACAAGAAGAATGAGGAAGTGGATTAACAGGACATGAAGCTCGGAGAAGGTCATTTATTGTGATTGCAGTTTCTATATGTAGTCATTGTTACGCCGAGGCTCAGAACAGGGAGCGAGTTTACGGCTGTGGACATGAAGAGGCAGGTCTCTTGTGGAAAGCCAGACTTTCTGGCCCAGGCGGTAAGCTGGCGCTGGTCTGCGGTGGCGGTCGGTGGCGGCCTTCATCCTGGACTGGTTTCTCAGAAGCATCCGCCGTGCCGCGGCCCAGATCTTCCGACATTTTTTAACCATGGCGTGAGCTGAAGGTACCGTCACTTCTGTCTCGTTGGTAGGGAAGAGAGGAGGCTGGTACCCATAAACCACTTGGAAGGGAGAAAGCCCGGTGGCCGCAGTAGGCAGAGAGTTGTGAGCATACTCCACCCAAGTGAGATGTTGGCTCCAGGTAGTCTGATTCTGCGCCACCAGGCATTTTAGGCAGGTCTCCAGCTCTTGGTTAAGCCGCTCTGTCTGGCCATTGGACTCTGGATGATAGCCGGAGGATAGACTGACGGTGGCACAGAGGAGCTGACAAAACTCCTTCCAGAAGGCTGCGATGAACTGTGGACCCCTGTCAGAGACAATGTCACAGGGGAGACCATGGATGCGAAAGACTTGGTTAATCATAACTTGTGCAGTTTGCTTGGCTGTGGTTAGCTTAGGTAGTGGAATGAAGTGTGTCATTTTGGAGAACCGGTCTACCACCGTCAGCACTACCGTGTTACCTTGTGACGGAGGCAGACCCGTGATGAAGTCCAGCGAGATGTGTGACCAAGGTCTATGTGGCACCGGTAGTGGCTGGAGGAAGCCCCATCCGGGCCTGCCTCGACGCCTTACTCCTGGCACAGACAGAGCAAGCTTTGACGTACTCAGCCACGTCCTTTGAGTGATAGACGGCCACCAGAATCTTTGCTGGATCACAAAACCCGTTCTCTTGACTCCAGGATGGCATGTGAGCAGCAAGGTATGAGCCCAATGGATAACTTTTCCGTGCAACGCTTCCGGTACAAACAACCGGTTGCGAGGGCAGCCCTCAGGAGCCGTTTCTCCATGACTCGCTCCGTGCACATCCTTTTCTATCTGCCAAGTGACCAATCCTACCACACGGTCAGGTGGTAGGATAGTTTCAGGCTCCTTGGCAGTTGGTTCCGGCTCATACAGGCGGGAACAGTATATCAGGCTTGACATTCTGTGACCCCGGCCTGTATGAGAGCGTGAACCGGAACCTGCTAAAGAATAGTGCCCACCTTGCTTGTTGTCGAGAGTTTAACCTTTTTGCCGACTTGAGGTATTGCAGGTTCTTATGATCGGTCAGGACGATGAAAGGCTGTTATGTCCCCTCCAACCAGTGACGCCATTCTTCAAGCGCCACCTTAACCGCCAGCAACTCCTTATTTCCCACGTCGTAATTCCTCTCTGCCGGTGTTTGCGGGAGAGGAAGGCGCATGGGTGGATGCGGTTGTCCGTGGCCGACCTCTGTGAAAGGACCGCTCCAACCCCCTCATTCGAGGCATCCACTTCCACCACGAACTGACGTGCTGGGTCCGGCACTGTCAGGACGGGGGCAGTGGTGAACAGATCCTTGAGTCTTTGAAATGCCCCCTCGGCCTCGGGAGTCCACTGAAAAACTGACTTGACAGAGGTTAGAGCATGCAGGGGCGCTGCAACAGCGCTAAAATTCTGTATGAACCTGTGGTAAAAGTTAGCGAACCCCAGGAATTGCTGTACCTTTTTTCTTGAAGTGAGTGAGGGGCCAGTTGGTAACAGCGCTAACTTTAGCTGGGTTTATCGAGATATTGTTTGCTGTGATGACATAGCCCAGGAACGAGACCGAGGAGGCATGAAAGTCACACTTCTCTGCCTTAACATATAGTTGGTTCTCCAGCAGGCGAATCAGGACCTGCCGGACATGGCGTTGGTGGGTGGCTAGATCGGGAGAGAAGATGAGTATGTCGTCTAAATAAACAAAGATGAAATCATTCAGATATTCACGTAATATTTCATTGATAAATGACTGAAAAACAGCTGGGGCATTGGTTAACCCAAACGGCATAACTAAATATTCATAATGTCCCTGAGGAGTGTTGAACCCAGTCTTCCACTCATCTCCCTCCCGGATCCGCACCAGGTGATAAGCGTTCCGCAGGTCCAGTTTGGTAAAGAATTTCGCCTGCTGGAGTAGCTCAAAGGCAGAGGAGATAAGTGGCAACGGGTAACGGTTCTTGACAGTTATTTTATTTAGTGCACTATAGTCAATACACGGCCGGAGCGAGCCGTCCTTCTTACCCACAAAGAAGAACCCGGCTCCGGCCGCTGATGATGATGGGCGTATGATGCCGGACCGCAGCGACGTTTCAATATATTCCTCCATGGCCTTCCTCTCGGAACTGGAGATTGAATACAGCCGAGCTTTATTAATAGGAGCCCCTGGCAGGAGGTCGATGACACAGTCCCATTCATGGTGAGGAGGCAGTGACATAGCCTTGGCCTTGTTGAACACTTCCTTTAAGTCGTGGTAGCAAGGTGGGACTTTGGAAATGTCTGGATAGTCGCTGGGGTTCGGGATCTGTTCAGTGGTGGTTCTCGGCTGGTCCCTGTGAACAGAGAGAGGAACAGAGAGAGGAACAGACAAACACGAGACATGACAGGTAGACCCCCACTGCTTCACCCTCCCCGATTCCCAATCTATGTGTGGGTTATGCTTAACCAGCCAGGGAAAACCCAAAATGAGTGGGTGAGAGGAGCAGTTAAAAACATGAAACCGAATGTCTTCAGTGTGCACAGTCTATGGTTATTATATATTTCTAGAGTCTATGGTTAGTCTTATTGGGAGAGTCTGTTGAGTGACATAGTTCATCAATTTACCGTCCAGTGACCTAGCACTGACCGGGCTCTGGAGGGGTTCCAGAATTATGCCGAGAGAGGAGGCAAGAGCCTTGTCCATCAAACTCTCATCGGCACCCGAGTCTATCAGAGCAAGAGTTGGTGTGGTGTTACCATCAGAGTGTCACCTGTGGGAGGAGCCGAGGAGGGTTGTCTTTTTTAGGTTGGCTCACCAGGGCCCTCCTTAGTCCTGATGAGCCTCCTCTTTTACTGGGCACGTGAAAACACGGTGACCTGGATTGCCGCAGTAAAAACAAAGTCTCTCCTTCATCCTCCGGTGCCGTTCCTCTGGAGCCAGCTTCGTCCTGCCCAGCTGCATGGGTTCCTCCGGAGCAGCAGATGGCGTTGACGCTGGCATCGAAGGCAAGGACGGGATGGATCTTCGGTGTTCACGGCCCGCTGCCAGAGCCCGCGTAGCGCCCCCCGACCCTCGGAGGACCTCCGACCCAGTTGACGCCTCTCTCGCTCCCTCTCGTGGAGACGATTGTCAATTCGAGTGGCCATGTCTACTAGGCTTTCTAAATTACCTGGCAACTCCATCGGTGCTAGGTGATCCTTGATCTGCTCCGTGAGTCCATTGACAAAAGTGTCGCGGATCGCCACATCATCCCACCCGCTGTCCGCTGCCAGGGTGCGGAATTCTACGGCGTAATCCACCACCCTCCGGTTTCTTTGTTGGAGGTTGAATAGTGCTCGGGACGCTTCTCGCGCTGAAGAGGTGTGATCAAACATACGAGATAAAGTTTGTGAAAAGTCTTTTACATTCTGGCACACCGCCGCCCCTCGAGCCCACTCAGCCGTGGCCCAGGCTGCCGCTCTGCCCGTCAGATGAGACACCATGAACGCGAACCCGTGCCTGCTCCGAGGCAAAGGCAGCTGGGTCGTTCTTGAAATGGAAATCACACTGTACCAAGAATGGGCGGCACTCACCGGACTCTCCCGAGAATTTCTCCGGTGGGGCCAGGCGAGCAGGGCGAGGCGAGGCGGACGTAGGAGCAGATGACGCGGACGGCTGTGTAGGAGCTGGCGTGGCCGGCGTGGAGGGAGCCAACCCCTCCAAACGGGTGACCACGAGTTGTAGCTGAGCGGTGAGTCTGTTAACCTGCGTGGCGACCTCCATTTGCAGCTCTGTTTGGCGATCGGTGAGTTGTTGGACTCCCGCAGCGATGGGGTTCAGCTTTGTCTCCTGATGTTGTAGCTTGGTTCCCTGTGCAGTCAGGGCTGACCTGACTGTGTCGGCGTCCGCTGGTTCCATTGCTGGCCAGATCGTTCTGTTACGCCGAGGCTCAGAACAGAAGGACCCAAATGCAGGATTACCGACACAGCAGAGTCTTTTAGTTGATTTAATTCAGAATTAAGGTTTACAACAATGGCTTGGCAACGAAGATATGGCTATGCTTGATCAATAGTCTTGGCACGTGACACAGACAGGAGTAAACACATGAATGTGGTAACACAACAAGACACAATGATCTGGCAACGAGACAGGGAAAACGCAGAGACAATATATACACATGAGGTAATGGGGAAACAGGTGGAACACAATCAGGGCGGGGCAGACAATCACACAGGCAGGCGGGAAACACACAAGGGCAGGAAGTTAAGGGACCTGAAACGAGAGGAGAGTTAGGGATTTCAAAATAAAACAGACAAGCCAGAACAAGAAACAGAAACATGACAGACATGAAAACTTAACAAACTTGACGGGACATAACAGTTATGTTGGGTGTTAATTTCAGTCATGTATAAATAAACTACAAGCTGCTCATAAAAAGCCAAAAAAAAATCTGTCAGAAATCTGTAATCACGTTTACATTTATTTGTTTGTCAGATCAAATGTTGTTGTTGTTATGAGGTATTATAAAAGTGTAATTATCCTGATCATAATCAATAAGGAGATGACTGATTATTTTCTTTGACATCAGTGAGATTCTGCTCAAACAAACTTTCTGTATGGATGAATTGAATTTGTACATTAAATTATTGAATTATTGAATTATTGATTAAGAATCATTTAACAGACTTTACTGATGGGATGTAAAGAGGGTGACACAAAATTAAATATACGTCTTAATCATCCAATAACACACGTTTTTCTCCATTAATTAAATTTACAGATCATTTATGTTTATTGGAAACAATCACAATATTGTTGTATCATACAATGCAATATACAGATGTCAAATTGCTCAAAAGAAGAAGCAAAAATACAAAGATGAAATATTTCATACATGTTAATAAAGTATAAAAACACAAAATTATATCTCACATATAATAACACTAATGATAAGACACAGTGGTTTTTCTACTTACGCATCCTGTATAAAGATTTAATAAGAGCTTTAATAATGTTAATGATTGATTAACTAAAGCTTTATAGATCAGTTGTAAACCATTAATAAGTTGTATAGTTTGCAAGGTTGCAAAGTCCTTTCTGTTTTAATTGTTGGTATTAGTGTTAATAAATGCCTAATAAATAAATAATTAAATGGATTTGGAAACAGCCCAAAAATCTGCCTACTGCAAATCAGTATAATAATGATGAATACTGCTTTGGCAGATTGACTCGTTCACCATGTAACGTGACGGCTTAGGACAGATAAGTTCCAGGGGTTCAGCATAAAGTAGCCAACAGTGAACAATAGCAATAAAAAGTTAACATCACTTTGATTATTGAAACGGTGACCAACCTGTCGTTGATATTTTTACATTTACTTCCGGGTCACTCTTTTTTCCGGGTCACCTGTCTACCTGTCTTCATCTTTCAATTCAGAAAGAAAATATTAGAAAAGGAATCGCCAATAATTAAATCATTTTTTCTATTTTGGTTTAAAACAAAAAAACGAACTGACTGAAAGTACACAGACCGTTTTAGCAGGTCTCTAAAAGTTTGTTTTAACACAGGTTGGGCTCAAGACAGCCAGCCAGAGCTATAACCACCTTATATGGTAATATACAAGCTATGAACATTTGAAATCTCACAAAACAATGAATTATCCCGGACCATGTGTATTTACACCGCCAACCCACAATGTCATACACTACCACTGTGCCGCTTTGTCATAGTTTAACCAAGTATATTCTACACCGGTACACATGACAGTTCTACCACAGACAGAGTGAGAGTTATCACCAAAATAACACACTGATCATTTCTTAAGCAAAATGCAAAACCTCCATAAACACTCATTGCATCATCACACAAGCTGTGTGCGCTTCAGTGGAAGCCGGGGTACAAAACACATGACGGCCCCCTCCAACCACACAAACCAACTCAGCACACACACACACCCTAACAGCACACCAGCCAAGCAACCCTTAGCCACACACACCTCAGAGCCACGGACACTAAACAGGGATCACGTCAGTTTGGGACCCACCATCACAAATAAGCAATATTCTTAACAAATCATATTATGAGACCTATAGGTCCATGCTTTTACAGTTACGGTTTATTAGTAGGGGAAACGTTATTATGAAGAATTACTAAACAAAACAAATCAGACAACATGGTGGCCGATCAGGTTTTAACACTTCAAATTTACCCCAGGCTGTTTTTCACATGTACATTATTATGTCTTTATAAAATATTGACTTTTTCACTTTTCCCAAAATTGTATTGTGTTGCATTCCCTCTTGTAAAATAGTCAAATCTATACCGATAACCACCACTGGCTAACATTTACCGTTATATAAAAAAATTTAAATGTTTAATTAAATTACTCTTCCTTTGATGATCAAATGTAATTGCAGGAGCTGAAATGCCTCTCAAAGCTCTGGTGTTCTTCCTTTGTTGATTAAATCAAACTTTTAATTAAAGGTTCATTTTTAGATGGGTGACTTCCATCATGAATCAGCAGGTTAGCTAACAGGCTAGCTAGCTGGTGTTCTCTGAAATTAGTCTCTCCTTCAATTACTTTTGGTTGGCGTGACCCTTCAGGGAACTGACAGAGGCGGATCCATCCAGAGAGCAGGCGACTGAGACGGGACCTTTCAGGAGGCCCGTGGCAAAGGTGGAGTCCTTCGGGAGGCCGGCGACGGAAGTGGGACCCCTCTGGAGGCAGGAGATTGAAGCAGGACCCCTCTGGAGGCAGGAGATTGAAGCCCTTGGGCAACCGGTGAAGAAGACAGGAACCTTTGGGAGGCTGCTGTCAAAGGTGGGAACCTTTGGGCTACATGGTCTTGGCTTAAGTATCCCATCCTAAACTCCATCATATCACCGGGAAGATAATCCTCCGGTTTAAAATGAGCGCCACAAATGACAGAGCGGTGAAGTCCTGTCTCTTCACCTGCACAAACTGCACCCAAGTGTGAAAACTTAAAACTAGTTTTCCTCTTAGGGAAACTGTGGACGCGTTGTCCTGAAAGGCTGGAGTTTGTGCAAGCCACACAAACACAATAATTAACCTCCATGATGAATGAATTCTATATACAGTGGGTACAGAAAGTATTCAGACCCCTTTAAATTTTTCAGTCTTTGTTTCATTGCAGCCATTTGCTAAAATCGAAAAAGTTCATTTTATTTCTCATTAATGTACACTCAGCACCCCATCTTGACAGAAAAAAACACAAATGTAGAAATTTTTGCAAATTTATTAAAAAAGAAAAACTGAAATATCACATGGTCATAAGTATTCAGACCCTTTGCTCAGTATTGAGTAGAAGCACCCTTTTGAGCTAGTACAGCCATGAGTCTTCTTGGGAATGATGCAACAAGTTTTTCACACCTGGATTTGGGGATCCTCTGCCATTCTTCCTTGCAGATCCTCTCCAGTTCCGTCAGGTTGGATGGTGAACGTTGGTGGACAGCCATTTTCAGGTCTCTCCAGAGATGCTCAATTGGGTTTAGGTCAGGGCTCTGGCTGGGCCAGTCAAGAATGGTCACAGAGTTGTTCCGAAGCCACTCCTTTGTTATTTTAGCTGTGTGCTTAGGGTCATTGTCTTGTTGGAAGGTGAACCTTTGGCCCAGTCTGAGGTCCTGAGCACTCTGGAAGAGGTTTTCTTCCAGGATATCTCTGTACTTGGCCGCATTCATCTTTCCTTCAATTGCAACCAGTCATCCTGTCCCTGCAGCTTGAAAAACACTCCCATAGCATGATGCTGCCACCACCATGTTTCACTGTTGGGATTGTATTGGGCAGGTGATGAGCAGTGCCTGGTTTTCTCCACACATACCGCTTAGAATTAATGCGAAAAAGTTCAGTCTTGGTCTCATCAGACCAGAGAATCTTATTTCTCATAGTCTGGGAGTCCTTCATGTGTTTTTTGGCAAATTCTATGCAGTTCTCTTCATATGTCTTGCACTGAGGAGAGGCTTCCGTCAGGGCCACTCTGCCATAAAGCCCCGACTGATGAAGGGCTGCAGTGATTTGACTTTGTGGAACTTTCTCCCATCTCCCTACTGCATCTCTGGAGCTCAGCCACAGTGATCTTTGGGTTCTTCTTTACCCCTCTCACCAAGGCTCTTCTCCCACGATTGCTCAGTTTGGCTGGAACGGCCAGGTCTAGGAAGAGTTCTGGTCGTCCCAAACTTCTTCCATTTAAGGATTATGGAGGCCACTGTGCTCTTAGGAAGCTTGAGTGCTGCAGAAATTCTTTTGTAACCTTGGCCAGATCTGTGCCTTGCCACAATCCTGTCTCTAAGCTCCTTGGGCAGTTCCTTCGACCTCATGATTCTGATTTGCTCTGACATGAACTGTGAGCTGTAAGGTCTTATACAGACAGGTGTGTGCCTTTCATAATCAAGTCCAATCAGTTTAATTAA
The DNA here is from genome assembly GCA_023238725.1 of Scortum barcoo. Lineage (NCBI taxonomy): Eukaryota > Metazoa > Chordata > Actinopteri > Centrarchiformes > Terapontidae > Scortum > Scortum barcoo. The sequence goes on along the minus strand of CM041533.1, from coordinate 4,771,814 downwards.
ACACAGCTGGACTCCAATTCAAGGATTCAAGGATTCAAGGATTCTTTATTGTCATTCCAACACAAGTCAAACATGGGATGGAACGAGATTAGCTACCCTGGTCCCGGTGCAAGCCCAAATAGAATAAGTATAAAAGATATAAAAAAAAGTATAATATTACAAAATAAAATAAACAAGATAGAAAAGCAAAAATGAGGTAGTGCAAAATAAAACAGAATAAATAGGATTTAACTGTAGTGCAAAAAAAGCAACTGCATTCTGTGCAGGTGTTGCAGTGTATTGTCTTTGGGTGGCTGTCAGAAGAGGGAGGGAAGTGGAGGGGGGGGGGGGGCAGCAGGGGCTACAGGGGTCCTCCAGAGTTCAACAGTCTCACAGCTTCCGGGAAGAAGCTGTTCCTCAGTCTGGTGGTCCTGCTCTTAATGCTCCGCAGCCTCCTGCCTGAGGGGAGGGGGACAAACAGTTCGTGTGCGGTGTGAGTGGGGTCCTTCATGATGCAGGAGGCCCGTTTCCTGCATCTGGAGGTGTAGATGTCCATGGTGGTGGGTAGACTGCATCCCACAGTCCTCTGTGCAGCCTTCACCACCCTCTGCAGAGCCTTCTTCTCTGCCGCCGAGCAGCTGCCGTGCCACACGATGATGCAGGAGGACACGGACGCTCTCCACCACACATCTGTAGATGGAGGTCAGGACTGAGCTCCCCAGCCCGGCGCGCCTCAGCCTCCTGAGGAAGTAGAGACGCTGATGTGCCTTCCTAATCAGACAGGAAGTGTTCTTGCTGCTGAAGCTAGAGACCACTTCCACCGCAGTCCCTCCGATGTACAGGGGAGAGGGGAGGTGTCTGCCCCTTCTGAAGTCCACGATCATCTCCTTGGTCTTCTTCACGTTGATGCAGAGGTTGTTTTGTCTGCACCAACCCTCCAGGTGTTCCACCTCCTGCCTGTAGTCGGACTCGTCGTTGTTAGCGATCCGTCCCACCACAGCTGTGTCATCCGCGAACTTCACGATCAGACAGCTCGGATGTATCGCTGAGCAGTCGTGTGTGAGCAGGGTGAACAGGAGGGGGCTCAGCACACAGCCCTGGGGGGAGCCGGTGCTGAGGCTGATGGAGGAGGAGGAGACGTCGTGGATCCTCACAGACTGCGGTCTGTCTGTCAGAAAGTCCAGGACCCAGTTACACAGGGTGGAAGCTCAGTCCGAGTGTTGTGAGTTTCTGGACCAGGGTGTCTGCGGTATGATTGTGTTGAATGCTGAGGTGAAATCCACAAAGAGCAGGCGGACATAAGAGTCTTTGTTCTCTAAGTGGGTGAGGGCTGTGTGGACCACAGAAGAAATGGCGTCCTCTGTGGATCTGTTCTTCCTGTATGCATACTGGTGCGGGTCCACAGTGGCCTGTCACTGTGGGCGTTTTGGGGATGGGGATGATCGTGGCGGTCTTCAGGCAGGTGGGGACCGCCGCCTGTTGGAGAGAGGTGTTGAAGATGTCCGTCAGCACCTCGGTGAGCTGGTATGCACAGCCCTTGAGCACCCGCCCGGAGATGTTATCGGGACCAGCAGCTTTGCGTGGATTAATCCTCTGGAGGGTCCTCCTCACCTCTGCTGCGGTCACCCTGAGGGGCTCTTCTCCTGGTGGGGGGGTGAATCTGGTGCTGGGGGAGGTGTTCGGATGATCAAAGCGGGCGTAGAAGTTGTTGAGAGCGTCGGGTAGAGAGGGGTCCCTGGGGCATTGTGCATCTCTGGTGTTATAGTCCGTGATGCACTTTATGCCCCTCCACATACTCCTTGGATCGTTGGACGTGAAGTGTCCCTGGATCCTCTGGGCGTATGCGGTCCTTGGCCCTCTTCACTCCTGCAGTCAGCTGTCTCCTAGCCGCTCTGAGTGCCAGTCAGTCATATTCAGTTACTGTCCTGGTGCTGGTGACGTCCTCTGTGCACTTGCTGATGTAGCCGAGGACAGCCGATGTATAGTCCTCCAGGTCCACCTCTCCCTCACGGACAGCTGCCTCCCTGAAGATCTGCCAGTCTGTGCGCTGGAAACAGTCCTGCAGTGCGGGGACAGCATCACTGGGCCACACGGTGATGGTCCTCTGTGTTGGTGTGTGGCGTCTGAGCAGAGGACGATAGGCAGGGAGCAGCATGATGGAGATGTGGTCAGAGAAGCCCAGGTGGGGGTGGGGGACGGCTCTGTATGCGTCTCGTTTGTTGGTATAAACACGGTCCAGCGTGTTATTTCCCCGTGTCGGTATGGTGACATGCTGGTAGAACTTAGGCAGGGTGTCTGTCAGGTTTACGTGGTTGAAATCCCCCGCAACCACGTAAAACGCCTCCGGGTGTTTGTGCTGGAGCAAGCTGATGTTGTTGTGAAGCTCCTTTAGCGCTTCGTTAGCCTTAGCACCCGGCGGGATGTAAACAGCAATGTAACAAACACCGCCGTAAACTCACGAGGCAGATAGTGTGGCCGACACTTTACAGTCATATGCTCTATCGCCTCGGAGCAGTGGCTGTTCACCAGAGTACAGTTTGTGCACCAGTCTTTGTTCACGTAGACGCATAATCCGCCCCCAGGGCTTTCCCCGACTGCTGGTTGCGGTCCGCACGGAAGAGAAGCCGGCCGTCGATCTGGAAGGCTGGGTCCGGCATGTTGTTGTTCAGCCAGGTTTCCGTAAGACAAATCACAGCACAGTTCCTCATCTCACGGGAGACCCCCAGCCTCAGTCGAAGTAGGTCCAGCTTGTTGTCCAGGGAGCGGACATTGTCTGACAGGAACAGGGACAGGATCGGTGGTCTCCCGGCGTTAGCCTTTAACCTGGCTAGCAGTCCGTCCGCCGTTTGCCCCTCTTCTGCTTCCACGCACACCGCTTCCTCTTGCCCTCTGTCCGGCGGGGCAGCACTGCCATGCCAGTCCGGTGTCCTCAAGAGCTGCAGCAGTCTGCCCAGCAGGGCTCTGAGTCCGAGGACCGCTGTTTGTGGTGTTGTGCTCGTGGCCGAACCATCCCTTATTTTAATAAGTTCGGTTCGGCTGTACCCCTTACACACGCTTGTTTACACAAGCAAAACAGGTAAAGTTGGCCTCAAGACCAACCATAAAAGTACTAATAGGGGGCTTGACCCCGGGGAGCACGAGAAGCCGCTGCACTGCTGCGCACCGCCATCTTTGTCAAAGGATGGAGAAGCAGAAAAGAAGCTCTGATGTGAAGCAGCAAGCTCAGATCCCAGCAGGAAACTGAAGTGAGTCGAGTCAAAGAGCTTCAGGAGAAGCTGAAGCAGGAGCTCACTGAGCTCAGGAGGAAAGATACTGGGCTGGAGAAGCTCTCACATGCAAAGGACAACACCCAGTTTCTACAAAATTACTCCTTGCTCTCACGTGTCAGTGAGTCAACAGAGCTACCCAGCATCAACATCCGTCCTCTCAGATACTTTGAGGATGTGACAGCGGCTGTGTCAGAAGTCAGAGATAAACTACAGGACGTTCTGAGCGAGAAGTGGCCAAAGATTTTACGTACAGTGACTGAAGTGGATGCTTCCTTGTCACAACAACTGAGGACCAGAGAAGAATTCTTACAGTATGCATGTCAAATCACACTGGATCCAAACACAGCACACCCAAGGCTGATACTCTCTGAAGGGAACCGTAAAGTAACAATTATGCAAAACTACAATTTCTTACATTTTCATTCCCCAACTAGATTCATTAGCATTGTTCAGGTCCTGAGCAGAGAGAGCCTGACTGGATGTTGTTACTGGGAGGTGGAGTGGGATGCACTTGTCTCAATAGCTATTGCATACAAAAATATCAGCAGATCAGGGAGCTATGATGAATGTGCATTTGGACACAATGACAGGTCTTGGGCGTTACATTGGCTTTGTAAATATAAATACAGACATAATGATGTGAACAACAGAGAGCAACAGAAACCTGCTTTAAAAAACTGATGTGATCTCATAGCTCTTGTGTTTTCTATGATGTGCTTAATGACATGCTATTGCTGCACATTTTGTTGTAAGATATGCTCTGCAGCCCATGACAGGATCCCTATTGTATCTTAAGTATAATAAATGAAAGTGAATGTGTGAATAATGGTATGTATGTAAGGACTTGCGGTGGAACTTGCAGTGGAATATCATAATTAATAAAGAAGAAATGTAATGTTCAGGCTGTTTTTTGTGTGGGTGATGTGAACATGTGAACAAACATCTTTAGTAACTGGATGTCTGATAAAATGTTATAAGTCTAGTTTTCAAATTATATCACATTACAACTCATCATTTAAGAAATGTTACATAAATATCAATTACAATGTAAAAATGAGCCCACAGTGACTCTAAGTTGATAAAAAAGGTACTGTTATATTTCATATGAGCAAAAAAATGATATGTGAAGGTACTTTTGGAAATTCCTTAAGTGACTGATCTTACTGTAACATGACAACAGTAACATCTACATTTAATACAGCAGTTATGAACAAAAGTATTACAGATTTAACAAAAGCACTCTTTGGCCTTAGTCATGTTAGGCATCATCAGATGTTAAGAGTTTATTGTTAATTATTCACTGTGCTTGCTACATTTGAAACTGGAATGTGGTGAATATATTTTTGGTACAAATAGGAAGAAAGTCCAAAGTTTCATATGGATTCATCCATCCATGACTACTGAGGAGCCCATTATACATACATAAACAGGAAACTCTTCCTACAACAACAACAAACCAAAATCAAAACAATCTAATAACATTTCAGTGTTATTTCAGTGCCCCTCCTTGAACCGCTACCTTACTGTGGTGGAGGGGTTCGTGTGCCCGAATGATCCTAGGAGCTATGTTGTCGGGGGCATTAAGCCCACATGGTAGGGTCTCCCATGGCAAACAGGTCCTAGGTGACGGGCCAGACTAAGAGCGTTCATAAGCCCACCATGAATAGTAAAACAACAAGGACCGTTACGTCGCCTGGATTGGCATTACCGGGGCCCCAACCCTGGAGCCAGGCCTGGGGTTGGGGCTCGCAGGCAAGCGCCTGGTGGCCGGGTCTTTGCCCACGGGACCTGGCCGGGCTCAGCCCGAAATGAAATAAATGGCGATGTGGGCCCGCCTTCCTAGTAGGCTCACCACCCGCAGGAAGGTCCATGAGGGGCCGGTTCAATGTGGTTTGGGTAGCAGTCGTGGCAGGGGGGCCTCGACGAACCCAATCCCTGGACCAAAACTCTGGCAATAGGGACATGGAATGTCACCTCGCACTGGGGGGGAAGGAGCCTGAGCTCGTGCTGCAGGGAGGTTGGAGAGGTACTGGCCAGAGATAGTCGGGCTCACCTCCACGCATGGCTTGGGCTCTGGAACCCAGCTCCTTGAGAGGGGCTGGACCCTCCACTATTCTGGAGTTGCCCAGGGTGAGCGGAGGCGAGCTGGTGTGGGCTTGCTTATAGCTCCCTCAGCTCAGCCGCCACGTGTTGGAGTTCACCCCGGTGAACGAGAGGGTCGCTTCCCTGCTTGCCTTCGGGTTGGGGATAGGTCTCTTACTGTTGTTTGTGCCTACGGGCCAAGGGCCAAGCGGCAGTACAGAGTACCCGGCTTTCTTGGAGTCCCTGGAGAGGTGCCACTTGATAGTGCTCCGACTGGGGACTCCATTGTTCTACTGACTGGGGACGAACACCATGTTCTAGCATAAGGGTGTCCATCAGTGCACGTGGCACCAGGACACCCTAGGCCAGGAGGTCGATGATCGACTTTGTTGTCGTTTCATCTGATCTCCGGCCGTATGTCTTGGACACTCGGGTGAAAGAGAGGGGCTGAGCTGTCAACCAATCACCACCTGGTGGTGAGTTGGATCCGCTGGCAGAGGAAGGAAGTTGGACAAGACCTGGCAGACCCAAACGTATTGTGAGGGTCTGTTGGGAATGTCTTGGTCCGAGCCCTCTGTCAGGGAGGTCTTCAACTCCCACCTCCGGAAGAGCTTCTCACAGATTCCGAGGGAGGCTGGAGACATTGAGTCCGAAGTGGACCATGTTCTCTGCCTCCATTGTCGACGCGGCAGTTCGAAGTTGTGGACGCAAGGTCTCTGGTGCCTGTCGTGGTGGCAATCCCCCGAACCCAGTGGTGGACACCCAGGAAGTAAGGGATGCCGTCAGGCTGAAGAAGGAGTCCTATTAGACCATGTTGGCCTGTGGGACTCCTGACGCGAGTTGACAGGTACCGGCAGGCCAAGCAAGCAGCCGCAGCCTTGAAGCGGTCCTGGAGGCAAAAACTCGGGTCTGGGAGGAGTTCGGTGAGGCCATGGAGGAGGACTATCGGTCGCCCTCGAAGAGATTCTTGTAAACCGTCCAGGCGCCTCAGAAGGGGGGAAGCAGTACTCTGCCAACACTGTTTACAGTGCAGGTGGGGAGCTGTTGACCTCGACTGGGGACATTGTCGGACGGTGGAAGAAATACTTCGAGGATCTCCTCAATCCCAACGACTTGCCTTCCAATGAGGAAGCGGAGGCTGGGGACTCTTGAAGGTCGGACTCGTCCATCACCCAAGCCAAAGTCCCTGAGGTAGTTCGCAAGCTCCTCGGTGGCAAGGCGCCGGGGGTGGATGAGATCCGCCCTGAGTACCTCAAGTCTCTGGATGTTGTGGGGCTGTCTTGGCTGACACGCCTCTGCAACATTGCATGGAGGTTGGGGACAGTACCTCTGGAGTGGCAAACTGGGGTGGTGGTCCCTCTTTTTAAAAAGGGGACCGACCGAGAGTGTGTTCCAACTACAGGGGGATCACACTTCTCAGCCTCCCCTGGGAAGGTCTACGCCAGGGTACTGGAGAGGAGAATTCGGCCGATAGTCGACCCTCGGATTCAGGAGGAACAATGCGGTTTTCGTCCCGGTCGTGGAACACTGGACCAGCTCTATACCCTCCACAGGGTGCTTGAGGGTTTATGGGAGTTTGCCCAACCAGTCCACATGTGCTTTGTGGATCCTGGAGAAGGCATTCGACCGTGTCCCTCGTGGTATTCTGTGGGGAGTGCTCCGCATGAGTATGGGGTCCAGGGGCCTTTGCTAAGGGCTGTTCGGTCTCTGTACGACCGGAGCAGGAGCTTGGTTCGCATTGCCGGCAGTAAGTCAGACCTGTTTCCAGTGCATGTTGGACTCCGGCAGGGCTGCCCTTTGTCACCGGTCCTGTTCATAATCTTTATGGACAGGATTTCTAGGCATAGCCAGGGGCCGGAGGGAGTCCGGTTTGGGAACCACAGGATTTCATCTCTGCTTTTTGCGGATGATGTTGTCCTGATGGCTTCATCAGGCCAGGACCTTCAGCATGTACTGGAGCGGTTTGCAGCCGAGTGTGAAGCGGCTGGGATGAGAATCAGCACCTCCAAATCTGAGGCCATGGTTCTCGACCGGAAAAGGGTGGTGTGCCCTCTCCGGGTGAGTGGAGAGGTCCTGCCTCAAGTGGAGGAGTTCAAGTATCTCGGGGTCTTGTTCACGAGTGAGGGAAAGATGGAGCGTGAGATTGACAGGCAGGATTGGTGCAGCGTCTGCAGTTATGCGGTCGGTGTACCGGACCGTCGTGGTGAAGAAGGAGCTGAGTCGAAAGGCGAAGCTCTCGATTTACCGGTCAATCTACGTTCCCACCCTCACCTATGGTCATGAACTTTGGGTAATGACCGAAAGGACAAGATCATTGCGGATACAAGCGGCCGAAATGAGTTCTCATCTTATAAATCATCAGATGTGTAATCTTGAATTTGATGTATTAAAAACGCTGTATTCAGAAACTGGGTAAAAGTTCACCGTGCCTTCATTCTTTGTCCTCAGGTTGAACTTCAGTGCTGAGTAGACACGTGCCGCTCCTACCGCCCATCTCCTACCCCGCCCGCTCCTAGAGGGGCAAAGTGCTGATGAAAGTAGAATGAGTGCCAGCTCCGGACGTGGGCGACGTCCTGAGCTGTTAAATATGGCAATGTAATGGGAGAAATCCCATTTTTGGGTGTCCGCTAGAAGTACACAACTCTCATAGACAATCAGTATTAGCACACTTGTTGAATTTGCATTATTAAATAAACATCATAGGGTGCTACCCAGGAAACTGTGTATAAAAGATGAAGAACAAAGAAAGCAGGCAGTGAGCTTCACCGGTGAACCGCTCAGTTTATTGTCTTCTTTTTGTGGATAATAAACTTTTCTTCACAACAAGATCTTGCTGATTTCTGACTTGTTTTTTGGGACTACAGAGTGCTTTTCTTCTCTTGTTGGCAAATTGGGATTACCCTTTTTCCTCCAACATATCATTAACAATAAGGACACTCACACAACTACACAACCACCCAACAACTCTGCCCTGCAACAGAATCCACACAGCATACTCACCTCTCACTCTCTAACCCTCTGAGATGCCAAATCAGACAAAAGGCAGGAAAAGAGTTACTGCATGAGAGAGGTAGAATTGTTGTTACTAGTTACAAGTACCATTATTATTCCACCTGTAGACTTACTCCTGGACTCTAACAAGTATTTTTCAGTTGTGCTACCATCAAATCAAGACGTCCATACTTTCTTCTCTGCCAGCACAATTGGTAATTGATCCAGTCATGAGAAATGCATCACGTTTAGAATAAAATGAGAAAGCTAAGTTAGCATGAAGCATCATATCTGTTTTAGTTATTCAAAGAATAAGGTGTCACAGTCCACCTTCCAGGTAATTTTTCCATTCACCTGTCTGCCACTCCCATCGGTCAGACCACTCCCAGCACCTGGTCCAATCACCTGCTCTGGTTCACCGATCAGCTGAGCATTTAAACTCCCTCCCCTCATTCATTCATTGCCAGATTGTTCTTTGTCATCTCCATGCAAGACTTTCCAGCGTTTCTGTTCGGACTGATCACCCGTTACTGACCCCGCCTGTTTTGGACCATCCTGCCTCGTCTCTGCCCTGGTAAACACCTCAGCCTTCTGTCTTTGACCCCGAGTTCTGTGCCTGTCCCCTCCGGATTCTGTTCGCTCATGGCGGTCCACCGGCTCCTGGCTGCTCGGCCTTCGCTGTCTGCTCACCTGGATCGTCACCCAGCCTCACCTGTTTCCGGAGCTGCGTTAACCTCCCAGGTCCAACAGCTAATGGCGGCTTTCACCGCGTCGCCATCAACCACCTGACGGGCCGGGCTCATCTATGGGGGACTGCCGAGAGGGAGCGGCGGACTCCAGCCTGCGTGTCCTTCCAAGCCTTATGCGCGCACGGAGCTTCGCAAAGTCTTCGGTGAACCGCATCTGGGCCCCGATGCTACAGGGGACTGTTGAATATTAGCCAGGGGAACCGGACGGTACAGGACTACGCCATTGAGTTCCGCACCAAAGCCCGCCTGAGCGACTGGAGCACGAGCCTGCCCGGTGTGATGCGCCTTCCTGCGTGGTTTGGGGGAGTACCTGAAGGATGCAGGCTGGTCTCCTACGAACTCTCCTCTTCCTTTGACGACCTGGTCAGGTTGACAACACGCATCGACCAGGGCGCATCCAGGCTCGCCCGTCAGGAGAGACGTCAGGTTCAAAGACACCAGCCCTCCTCGCCGACCGTGCCCGCCCTCAGCCACGGCGGAGGAAGCTCCCTCCAACAGCCACATGGGGAGCCTAAATTTCTAAGCCCATGCAGATTGGTCGCACCAGACTCACACCAGAGGAGCGTGCACGCCGTCGCCAGGGTAACCTCTGCCTTTACTGTGGACAAGCAGGCCACTTGCCGTCTCCCGATGCCCAGCTAAAGGGACAGACTCACCAGTAGAGGGGGAAGTACTGGTGAGTCGTCCCTGTGAGCTGCTTCCTCCACAACGCCCTTTCTGCCATGCCAAGCTTACTTCTGCACAGTGGCTCACACACTTTAGCCACCTTTATAGACTCTGGTGCGGATGTCAGCCTCATCGACGAGGAACTAGCCCTGCAACTAGGCATCACACAGGATTCCCCTCTCCAAGGCCATCTCTGCCAGCGCGCTTGCTTGATGGACATCTACTGGGGACAGGTCACCCACCAGACAGAGCCCATTCACATGCTTTTATCTGGCAACCACCACGAGACTATCCAGTTCCACATCCTGCATTCCCCTCGTCTACCCCTAATCCTGGGGTACCCCTGGCTACGGAGACATAATCCACACGTGGACTGGTTGACGGGGGCCATCCTGGGTTGGGGATCTTCCTGCCATCAAGTTTGTCAAGTTTGTCCACTGCTCCAGTACTCCTCCTGACCTCACTGGGGTGCCCACTGAATATCTGGACTTCAGGGAAGTGTTCAACAAGGCCAAAGCGACATCTCTTCCTCCCCACCGACCATATGACTGCGCCATCGACCTCCAGCCCGGCACCACACCTCCCCGAGGCCGCCTGTACTCCCTGTCGGCTCCTGAAAGAGAGGCCATGGAGGCCTACATCAATGACTCTCTGGCAGCAGGCATCATCCGGCCCTCATCACCAGCGGGGGCAGGATTTTTCTTTGTGGAAAAGAAAGATAAAACTCTTCGTCCCTGCATAGATTACCGCGGCCTGAATGACATCACCATTAAAAAACGTTACCCACTTCCCCTCATCTCCTCTGCATTTAAACTTCTTGATGGGGCCACTGTGTTCACTAAACTGGATCTGCGCAACGCCTATCACCTGGTTCGCATCCGAGACGGGGACAAGGCTTTTAATACTCCCACTGGACACTATGACTATCTGGTTATGCCATTCGGCCTCACCAATGCCCCAGCAGTGTTCCAGGCTCTGGTGAACGACGTACTCCGGGACATGTTAAACAAGTTTGTGCTTGTGTATCTGGACGACATCTTGATCTTCTCCAAGGAACAAGGAAGAGCATGTCCACCATGTGCAAGCTGTTCTCCAGCGTCTTTTGGAAAACTCACTCTTTGTCAAGGCTGAGAAGAGTGAGTTCCACGCCTCATCTGTATCTTTTCTCGGCTTCATTGTGGGACGTGGGAGCCTGCAGATGGATCCTGCCAAGGTGTCTGCCGTTCGCATCCTGGCCCACACCCAGCTCTCGTAAACAGTTGCAGCGGTTCTTGGGGTTCACCAGCCAACTTCTACAGGAGGTTTATCCGGGTCTACAGCACTGTGGCGGCCCCTCTCACTGCTGCTTGACATCCTCCAAGGTGACTTTTCAGTGGTTTGTGGCTGCCAATAAGGCATTCGACGCCCTGAAGACACGTTTCACGTCAGCCCCCATTCTTATCATGCCAGATCCAGAGAGACAATTTGTATTGGAGGTGGATGCATCTGACGTGGGAGTGGGGGCAGTGCTTTCACAGCGGTCGTCGGAGGACCAGAAGCTGCATCCCTGCGCTTTCTTCTCCAGGAGACTCTCGCCGGCGGAAAGAAATTATGACATTGGTAACCGAGAACTCCTGGCTGTCAAGCTGGCGTTGGAGGAGTGGCGCCATTGGTTGGAGGGGTCCAAGTAGCTGTTTCTGGTGTGGACCGACCACAAGAACCTGGAATATATTCGATCCGCCAAGAGACTGAACTCTCGCCAGGCCCGGTGGTCGTTGTTCCTCACCAGATTTAATTTCACCCTCTCTTACCGACCTGGGTCCCGCAACGTCAAGCCTGACGCATTGTCCCGCCAGTTTCAGAAGGGACGAAGATGTTGCCCCATGTCCAGACACCATCATCTCCTCCTCTCATCTCGTCGCCCCTCTTACATGGGAAATAGAAGAAAGGGTCAAGGCCGCACAGGGAGGGTCAACCTGGGCCCAGCGCTTGTCCCCAGAATCGACTCTTTGTTCCTCCTTCTCTGCGGTCTGACGTCCTTCAACCGTCGAAGCTCCCCATCGCTGCCACTGGGACACCCCGCAGGAGACCACCTCCTCGCCTATGGGAGACTGTCAACCACACCAGGGAGTCCTTCTCTGTCTGCTCACCTGGATCGTCCACCGGCCTCACCTGTTTCCTGCCTGTGAGCTTCTGATCGCTGCTCTCCCCATCCACCAGCGTGGGTTCGTTTCCAGCGTCTCTCTCCCTCGCTCCTCGGTGAGTCGGCTCAGCTGGATCAGCCGATCTGTCTGTGCGCGCCGAACCTTTTTGAGACTCTGCTCCAGCATTCCTGTAGCCGGGTGTGTAGCATTTGGGTCCTGTTGCCTACCCGTTACAAAGTACAATCTGGCCCATTTAAAATGGACCCAGCACACACTTCATCACCTGAATCTCGCCTGGAAAGGATCGAGCAGACGTTGCGGCAGCACGAGGCTCTCTTTGCTACGGCAGCCACGGAGATTCAACAAGCCACGTCGACCCAAGCTGGGTCCTGTTGCCTACCCGTTACATAAGGTCAGTACATCCTCAAACAGCGGAAATAGACAGTTAAGAACAGTGGAATGGAAATATGTAGATAATATGTAACATCCCGTGTTTTGTTTTAATTTTATTTTGAAAGCACTAACTTCTCCTGTCATTTCAGTTCCTGCCCTTGTGTGCGTCCCACCCCCTTGTGTCACCTGGTGAACGAGAGTCCAACATTGTCTCTGTTTTAGCTCTGAGTTTGGTCTCCACCACCTCTTTAGCTGCTAAATGCTCCACTGTTGTTCAGCAGCTGCTCTTTAACTGAGTCTGTCTGCTGTTTGATGTTGAGTATTTTGGCTTTTTTTGAGTATTTTGTCTAAAACGTGCTGTCGTGGTGAGAATTACAAAAGCCCCGGAGTGGCCACAGAGAGGAAAAAATATTTCAAGGCCACGTTTTACTGCATTGAACACATATTTAATTAATTTGTTATCATGAATTAGATATTGATGGTGATTTATTCAAGGCAGCACGCGTCCTCAGTGATGTGATAGTTATGAACAGAAAGTCAAACTTTACTTTTGCTTCGTGTGCATCATGATTTATTCTCTGAATCTGTTTCCATTGCACTTCCTCTAATTTTTTCATCAATACAGCAACTTTTCCACATATTTTCTTTCATTTTCCTCTCATATCCTTTTAATTTAAGTTGGAGTTATACAACACAGTTGCACTGAAAAATACAGTTATCAGCTTAAGAAAGCTTTGATTGTGTGTGGTTTTCATGTTTCATTGCATTACCCATTTTAAAGTGATCATATCCCAAACAACTAATCAGTGCTGATACTGTGTGCAAATAAATAAAAGAGGGATGATAATACAGGACATCTTTTGAATTCCTTGGATTTACATATGTGGTTTTCTTAGCAGATTAAGAACGAGAGACTTGCAAAAGATGATTCATCTTAATCTGTACAAAAGACAAAGTGTATAAACAGCACGTTTTGTTATCACAGGGACTATTTCTTGGCCAAATGAGACATAACGTGTGAATCAGTGAGCTTTAAAGGGGCTGGCAGGTAGAATTTGTTCCTTTCAGACAAACCCAGACGAGCTGTTTTCAGACATTTTTTTCTTTGTGATAATCTAATCGTATATTTAACACTCAGCAAGAAAGCAAATAAGCAAACTATTTCTGGTAAGGATTAATAAAAGATCAAAATAGCTGCAGATGTGATTACACAAATCAATGAATTGACTAATTGCTTCAGTGATAAAACTGATGTTTCATTCGGTGTGTGTGTGTGTGTGTGTGTGTGTGTGTGTGTGTGTGTACAGTGTACTGCAGTTCGAGCGATGAAAAGTCTGGTTGTTAAAAAAGAAAAAAAAAAACAAGCTGACTGAGAAAATGTGAGAGGAAAGTAAAATATGAAATGTTTCATTTCAGAACCAACACGAGTCACTTCTCTCTGATCGACATTAAAGATTAATACATGATTAAAAAAGATTAACAGATTAATAATATGCAGCAGCGATGTACCAATAAATGGGAAAACTTCCTTAAGCAGCGTAGTTGGGATGGGGTCTAGGAGACAAGTTGTTGCTTTCGATGATGAAACTAACAAGGATAGTTTGGGAAGGCCAATTGAAATAAAACTGTTTAAGCAATTGTCAGGTTTTAATGTATCTGCTCCTAAATTTAAATGAAGGCAAGTTAGATAGATCAGAGTCTAACGAGGGCAGAACCATGACAAATTTTGTCCCTAATATTCAAAATCTTGTTATTAAAGAAGCTCATGAAATCATTACTACTTAAACTTAAGGGGATGCAGGGGTTCAATAGAGCTATGGCTCTGTGTCAGCCTGGCTACAGTGCTGAAAAGAAACCTAGGGCAGTTCTTATTTTCCTCTATTAATGCTGAATAGTAGGCTGCTCTGGCATTACACAGGGCTTTCCTATACGTTTTGAGACTCTCTTTCCAGGCTAGGCGAGAGTCCTCCTCTTTGGTGGAGCGCCATATCCTTTCCAATCGTCGTGTTGTTTGTTTTAACTTGTGAGTTGCAGAGTTAAACCATGGTGCCAGTCTCTTTTGTTTTATGATCTTTCTTTTTAGGCTTTTCCATGGTGTTACTAACAAATTGGTCAATTTGGGGGGAGCTCAAATAATCATGAGAGTCGTCAGAGATACTAGGAAGTCTTACTGACTTTAATGCTGTTGGAATTGCTTCCTTAAATTTAGTCCTATTACAATCAGGTAACCATCTAGTGAACACTAATTTTTCTAGTGGTGCATAGTCCTGTAATAGGAATTCAAATAGAGTACTAAGTAGTGGTCTGATAATATAGGATTTTGGGGGGAGACTATTAAGTGCTCAATATCAATACCATAGGTGAGGACCAAATCAAGGGTGTGATTGTGACAGTGAGTTGGAGAATTTACTCTCTGAGAAAACCCAATGGAGTCCAATAATGAGATGAATGCTGTGCTAAGACTGTCACTATCCATGTCCACATGAATATTAAAATCACCTACAATAATTACCTTGTCATTTTCAAGGACTAAATCTTGAACAAGAACTCTGAAAATTCAGATAAGAATTCAGAGTATGGGCCTGGGGGGCGGTACACTACAGCAACTAGTATTGGCTTTGTGCTCTTCCAGGCTGGAGATGAAAGAGTAATAATAAGGCTTTCAAATGAGCTGTAGCCCTCTTTAGGCCGAGAATTTATTAATAGGGCTGAATTAAAAATGGCTGCAACTCCACCTCCTCGTCCAGTGTCTCGAGGAACATGAATGTTAGAATGACTCGGTGGAGTGGATTCATTTAGGCTAACATATTCTTCCTGACCTAGCCAGGTCTCAGTAAGGCAGAACAGGTCTATATCAGAGTCTGATATCAAATCATTTATCAGAACAGCCTTAGAGGCCAGAGATCTGATGTTTAAGAGGCCACACTTAATTTTCTTATTATGCTGTTGCTGAGTTGCTACAGCAGTTGTGTTAATTTTTATTAGATTTTTATGAATAACTCCCCTTTTTGGTTTTAAGAGTTTAAATGGTCGCTGGGCAGACACAGTTTCTATTCTATATTGGGTGTGCAGCTGCTCTAATGGAGGCGCAGAGAAGCGTGTAAGACTGCAGCTCTGCTTACTGGTCCAACTCTGGTATGTCATGAATTAGGACTAATAAAACTTTCTATATTTCTAGACAGGAGACACACAACATTTATTACAGGTACCATTTCCGCTAAACATCTGACACACCGAGCAGGAGAGAGGAGAGGGAGGAGGGAGGAGGAGCCATTGCTAATAAGAGATAGCAAAGGAGCTAACCACTGAACCAGATTAATTAAAGAGTTTTAGGCTAAATTTAAGCTTTTGGACAGCTAAAAAGTCGCAAGCCTTAGATAAGATCTGCTGTGGTGGTTAGATGCAGTTGTACAAAATTTAGAGAGTATTTAAGAAAATTATGCAGTTTTCAGACATTTTTTTCTTTGTGATAATCTAATCGTATATTTAACACTCAGCAAGAAAGCAAATAAGCAAACTATTTCTGTAAGGATTAATAAAAGATCAAAATAGCTGCAGATGTGATTAGACAAATCAATGAATTGACTAATTGCTTCAGTGATAAAACTGATGTTTCATTGGGCGCCTCACTAAGTCTGGGTGAACAGAAAAACAAACAAAGACAGACAGAATGATGATGAGCTTAATTTGAGGTCGGCTTACTGGTTTTCAATCCCACCTCACCATCCCCTCCTAGCAGTCACTTGGTGAAAAGCTGTCAAAAAAGCCACTGAGTAAAAATTTAGTTTTTTTGTCAGAAAATGTAATCACCTGATGTGAAAACAGCCACAAGCAAAAAAAAAAAAATCATGTTGTTGGACCATGAACGGCTGCTGGAGAGCAAAATTCACAAACCACTAAAACAACAACAACAACAACAACAACAACATCACTGCAGCAGAAATGATTGTGTGGATTATCTACCAAACTCTTCCTGTAAACTTTTCCAACACATCAGATTTTTGTAAGGTCTTCTTGTGTAAATGTGTGTGTGTGTGTGTGTGTGTGTGTGTGTGTGTTACAGTGTACTGCAGTTCGAGCGATGAAAAGTCTGGTTGTTAAAAAATAAAAAACAAGCTGACTGAGAAAATGTGAGAGGAAAGTAAAATATGAAATGTTTCATTTCAGAACCAGCACAAGTCACTTCTCTCTGATCGACATTAAAGTGAAGCTGAATGATGACAAGAGATGATTCATGAACCTTCATTACGTGTGTGAAAATCAACATATGAAGATGTACTCTGAAAAAGAAACCATCATCACCATCCTCCTCCTCCTCCTCCTCAGGACAGTGCTGATGGAGGAGCGTCCTCTGTGGACACGTCGCCATCTTGTGGCTGTTTGGGGTCATCAGGAACAACGAAAAGATTTTTTCTTCCCCTTCACCTGCATTGATTTAGTTTTTAAATAAAACAAAGCTGAAGATGAGACAAAAGAAATCACTTATGTTTTGCAAAGACACTCATTTTGAATTAAAATGACTTCAACCATTAAAGAAAAACAACTTTGTCGGTTGCTGTTTGTAAACGCGACACTCAAACTTTACATCCATTATCCAGTTCACAGATGTACTTTATGATTTCCTGCTACTGTAAAGTGCATTTCTTGTAATTGCAGTGACTGTTTAGTATAAAGGTTATTAAAACCTGCAAACAGTTTAAAGTATTATCTAACTGAAACACATTATTCATTTTTCATTTGAGTATTTTTTGTGTGAGCTGCCACTGTGTGTTACTGACTGAGCCCTCTATCACTGCTGTTAAACCTCTTCCTTGTTTTTTATCAATGTTTATGCACGTTCATGTCAAGGATGCATAAAAATAACATTAAATGAGACGTGAGCTCTGTTGTAAACGAGTGTTAAACACACAGTATCTCTCTCAAAGCGCTCCTCTTCCTGGAATGAATCCCAGCTTGATCAGTCCCTCCCTCTTCTTCCTGCTCTCAGACACACACAGCTCCACTCTGTCAGATATTTCCTTGTTCCCTCCCCTTCAGATCTACAGTTTGAAGATGGGTGGAGCCAACATGGTGCTGAAGTGCGACAGCTGACAGGCCCTGTTCACTGCAGAAACACATGTTGTTTAGATCAGAGCTCAGACTAGTTTCTGTTCAGAGAAAGTGAAACTATTTGACAGTCTCTATCGCTGAGAGGTGAAATGGCACAGAAAGGAGTTCAGCTGGACCGAGAAACCTTCTCTTGTTCGATCTGTCTGGATCTACTGAAGGATCCGGTGACTATTCCCTGTGGACACAGCTACTGCATGAACTGTATTAAAAGCTTCTGGGATGAAGAGGATGAGAAGAAGATCCACAGCTGCCCTCAGTGTAGGCAGACCTTCACACCGAGGCCTGTCCTGGTGAAAAACACCATGTTAGCAGTTTTAGTGGAGGAACTGAAGAAGACTGGACTCCAAGCTGCTCCTGCTGATCACTGCTATGCTGGACCTGAAGATGTGGCCTGTGATGTTCTGCACTGGGAGAAAACTGAAAGCTGTCAAGTCCTGTCTGCAATGTCTCATCTCTTACTGTGAGAAACACCTCCAGCCTCATCTTGAATCACCTGCCTTTGAAAAACACAAGCTGGTGGACCCCTCCAAGAAGGCTCCAGGAGAACATCTGCTCTCGTCATGATGAGGTGATGAAGATGTTTCTGTCGTACTGATCAGAAGTGTATCTGTTATCTCTGCTCCATGGATGAACATAAAGGCCACGACACAGTCTCAGCTGCAGCAGAAAGGACTGAGAGGCAGAGAGAGCTCGAGGTGAGTCGACAAAACATCCAGCAGAGAATCCAGGACAGAGAGAAAGATGTGAAGGAGCTTCAGCAGGAGGTGGAGGCCATCAATCGCTCTGCTGATAAAGCAGTGGAGGACAGCGAGAAGATCTTCAGCCAGCTGATCCGTCTCATCCAGAAAAGAAGCTCTGATGTGAAGCAGCAGCTCAGATCCCAGCAGGAAACTGAAGTGAGTCGAGTCAAAGAGCTTCAGGAGAAGCTGGAGCAGGAGATCACTGAGCTGAAGAGGAAAGACGCTGATCTGAAGCAGCTCTCACACACAGAGGATCACACCCAGTTTCTACACAACTACCCCTCACTGTCAGCACTCAGTCAGTCTACAGACTCATCCAGCATCAAGATCCGTCCTCTCAGATACTTTGAGGATGTGACAGCGGCTGTGTCAGAAGTCAGAGATAAACTACAGGACGTTCTGACAGAGAAGAGGACAAACATCTCACTGACAGTGACTGAAGTGGATGTTTTACTGCCACAACCAGAGCCCAAGACCAGAGCTGAGTTCTTCAGAATATTCACGTGAACTCACACTGGATCCAAACACAGCAAACACACTGCTGTTATTATCTGAGGGGAACAGAAAAGCAACAGCAATGAAACAACATCAGGCTTATTCTAGTCACCCAGACAGATTCACTGATCTGTGGCAGGTCCTGAGTAGAGAGAGTCTGACTGGACGTTGTTACTGGGAGGTGGAGTGGAGAGGTGATGGTGTTTATGTCGCAGTTGCATACAAGAATATCAGCAGAGCAGGGAGCTGGACTGAATGTGTGTTTGGACACAATGACAAATCTTGGGCATTATATTGTAACAACAACAGTTACACATTTTGGTACAACAATGTCCAAACTCCCGTCTCAGGTCCTCGGTCCTCCAGAGTCGGAGTGTACCTGGATCACAGAGCAGGTATTCTGTCCTTCTACAGCATCTCTGAAACCATGACTCTCCTCCACAGAGTCCAGACCACGTTCACTCAGCCTCTCTATGCTGGACTTTGGTTTGTTTCTGGTTCACGTTATGGAGACACTGCTGAGTTGATTAAAGTGAAATAGTCAGAAGTCATTTCAGGGTCAGTGGGTTAAATTCTGTGTTTGAACTCTTCAACTTATTTTGTCTTCATGTTTGTTGCTGACAGCTGATTGTTGTGGCATTTCTTCACTGCACAGATCAGCTGTCAATCAAACATTATGGGTGGTACTTTGACATCTTCTCATTTGTTGTTGTGTAAATGTTTGAGTTTCTTTAGGTGGCGCTCCTTCCTGTGTCTGTTTAGCCATGGAGGCTCTCACTGCTCAGGATGATTTCTGTTTACCTGAACTGACATTTCTCTGCATGAAAATGTAAACTTCTCTGTGCTCCAAATGTTTGTTGAATATTTGGATTGATGGATTTGTATGTTGTAGTTTCTCTTCCACTGCATGAGTCTGAAGAGAGAAAGCAGCAGACCTTCCTTTATCCCAGAGATTTTCTTCACAACTTTGTACATTTGGAAAGAAATCTATAATCACATTTACATTTATTTGTTTGTCAGATCAAATGTTGTTGTTGTTATGAGGTATTATAAAAGTGTAATTATCCTGATCATAATCAATAAGGAGATCATTCATTCTTCTCTTTTACATAGCAGGGTGTGACTCCTGTGAACAAAGTGACATGGTGTGATATTACATCTCTTTAAATCTCTCTTTACTGATGTTGTCTGAAGCTGCCAAAGGCTCAGTGAAGTTTTTACAACGTCTTCCTGCAGTGAACATCACAGCAGGTCAACAAGTGAAATGT
The DNA here is from genome assembly GCA_023238725.1 of Scortum barcoo. Taxonomy (NCBI): domain Eukaryota; kingdom Metazoa; phylum Chordata; class Actinopteri; order Centrarchiformes; family Terapontidae; genus Scortum; species Scortum barcoo. The sequence goes on along the minus strand of CM041533.1, from coordinate 4,751,950 downwards.
GAAAACTGATGCTCAACACAAGAGGGCGCCTTCATCCTGCTAACCAGGGATGTAGTGGAGGTTAAAGCTCCTCAACTCTCTTTGTCTGCATGTTTTAGACCATGTTTTTAAGTTGATTAGAAACTTTCTGATTGTGTCATACATCATGGTCAGTGGGTCAAAATTAATGATCATTTTAAGTTCAAAAAGCAGAAATGATTGATTTTCCTGGTGGTGGTTTGTCTCATGTCGCTCACTAACTGAGGCGTTTACTGTACGTCCTCCTTCATTTGAATGTTTTAAATGTTTTTAACACTGTTCTTGTGTATTTTCTTCTGACTTTAGTTTGTTCGAGCAGCTGCTGAAGTTCAGGTTGACCACAGTGTGTTTGGGTTGTGTCAGAAGGTTTTTCTCATATCGATGATTTTGTGTGAAGAATTGTGTCGATCTGATCAATAAAACTTCTTTACTGATCTGATGAGAACTGAAGTGTCATTCCTGTTTGTTGAGCTTCGCGGCTTCTTAAGCGTTGAGCTCGGAGAATAATCTGACGGAGGCAATAATATTCTTTAGCCCTTTGAGGTGTCAATGACCTTTGAACTCTCACATATAGAAAATAAACCAGGGTGTGCCCTTCTTGCGACTCCCTGTGGTAAGAACAAAATACTGCACCTCAACAAACCACAGCTCAATTACCTGTCACATCACAACTGAGTACACTGAATAAAAGAGTGTCTCTTAACACCCTCACACTTGTACTCAGGTTGTAGAAATCCAAAACAAAAAATTACACACAAAATAAGATACAATATAGATGTGGACCTCTTCCACTCTCTTAGACACCAAACATAATACCTGCAAAACTTTTTCAGTTTTGATTTAGTGACAGGTTTGGTCATGATGTCTGCAACCATCTCTTCAGTAGTGCAATATACCAGGGACACTTTCCCCTCGTTAACAATGGACCTTATAAAATGATTTTTAATGTCCACGTGTTTGCACCTCTGTCTGCTTACAGGGTTTTTGGCTAGAGCAATTGTTCCCTGGTTGTCCTCATACACTACTGTTTGTGTGTATTTGTAATCATCAATACTCTCCAATAGCTGCTCTAGATATATACACTCTTGCATCGTAGAGGCCAGAGCCATATACTCTGCCTCACAGGTTGAGAGCGCTACTGCGCTGTTTCTTAGTTTTCCATGAAACTAAAGAACTGTTCTTACTTAGGCTTACACAGTAACCTGTGGTGCTACGTCTGTCAGTGGCATCAGCTGCCCAGTCTGCATCACTATAGGCTACTAGGCCTAACTCCTCACTGTCATTTCCCCTGAAACATAACTCCCTGTTTGTAGTTCCTTTGAGGTACCTTAATACATGCTTCACAGTTACCCACTGTTCCTCTGTTGGTTCACAAAAGTATTGTGATAGCTTGCTTACCACAAAACTTAAATCAGGACGTGTACATGTTGTTAAATATATAAGGCTGCCTACAGCCTCTCTGTACATTTTAACATCACACATCTTAACAGCATCTTCTGTGTAACATAGTTTTTGATCACAAGGAGTTTCCCTGGGTTTACAGTTTTTCATATTAAATTTTTCCAATATCCTATTGACATGTTTCCTGTGACATCTTCACACATCCATCAGACTGAGTGAAATCAATACCAAGAAAATGCTTAAGCCTACCTAGGTCTTTCATCTTAAATCTTTTTGAAAGCATCTCTTTTACATCCGTCATTACTTTTTCATTGCTGGCAGCGATTATCAAATCATCCACCCAGATTATCATGATCACCTTTCCATGTTTTGTCTCCTTGGCATAAACACAGTGATCTGCAGGGTTTTGTGTGAAACCATTTTCAGTCAGACAGTCATGTAAAATCCTATTCCAATTTCGGCCTGATTGCTTTAGACCATACAAAGATTTCTCCAGCTTACACACCAGACCTTCCCCTTCTTGATAACCTTCTGGTTGATCTATGTAGATCTCATAGTCAATGGGAGCGCGTAAATAAGCCGTCTTTACATCCATCTGTTGGGGAGAAAAGTTTCACCATAATCAATCCCCAGCTTTTGACTGTAACCCTTTGCTACAAACCTGGTTTTGTACTTTTCTTTACCCTCAACGTCACTCTTAACAGAATACACCCATTTACCCCCCACTGTTTCCTTGCCCTTTGGCAAAGTAGTCAGAGTAAATGTGTTGTCTGTGTTTGCTTTTCCACATTTACTTTGTTCACAAATTTAACAAGTCTATGTTTTTTAATCTTCTCAGTGTCAGGATGATAAACCAAATAAGCGGGGCTATTCTTGTCATAGCCGACAAAAAGTCCCTGGTCACATCTGGAAGTCTAGCTTTCCCTTGTTCTGTTTGTATGTGTAACATACAGATCCAAATTTCTGCATTTTGGACAAGTTTGGCTTTTTGCCTGTCAGCATCTGGTAAGAAGTCTTCCCTGTTCGCTTATTAAAGCATCTGTTTCTTACTATGGCTGCTGTTTGAACAGCATAGTTCCAGAGACATTTGGGTAGCTGACTTTCACTTAGCATACATCTGCCCATTACAAAAAGAGTACGCCAGCCCCTCTCAGCTGTACCGTTTTGATGAGGTGAATATGGGGCTGATGTCTCGTGCTTGATGCCATTCTTCCTTAACAGGGTCTGGAAGTCTCTGCACATAAACTCTGTGCCGTTGTCAGATCTGACACACTTTACTTTTCCATAATGGGGCAGTATCTGCTAGGAACTTTTCAGTTGCCTGCACCGTATCAGTCTTTGTCTTAAGAAAGTATACAAACACTGCATTTGAATAATCATCAGTGAATGACTGCACATATTTGTACCCATCAATAGACTCATTAGCTGCTGGACCTGCTCGGTCTGTGTGCACCATCTGTAAGGGAGCTTCTGCTCTTGTATCAGGGTCTCTATTTCTGGTTTGTAAAACTTTCCCTGAATACATACCTCACACTCTTGATCAGGTTTGATAGTCTTCCCCTTAATCTGCATACCTTCAACCACATTTTGTAATCTTAGTACATCCTCATAGTTGCAGTGGCCTAATATTTCATGCCACACCTGCATGTCGTGACAAGCATTGTACTTATCACTATCCTCAACCTCAGTATGTAAATAATACAACTTGTCATACATATGAATGTTAGACCTGGTACTGTCTTTATGTGTCAGCATGTCCTGTCCTTGTTTAAATGTGACCGTTGCTCCAAGCTTGGTGGCTGACTTCACAGAAAAAATGTCTTGGGGGTAAGACGGTATAAACAACGCGTCCCTCAGCGTTGCTCTGCATCGTTGTCTTGTACTGTTTACCAGAAACACCTCTGGTTCCCCTTACGTTGAGCAACACCTGCACAGGGTGCTGTCGGCCAACTCCACACAGTGTGTCAAAGCTTTTAAACTTGGCTACATCAGTAACTACATCTACTCCCATCTGTAACTTTCATCGCTCCATCTTGTTTATCTTTACGTCTACAAGTGGCATCGTTATGGGTGTCACTCTTACAATGACCGCACCATGTCTTACGCCAACATGCTTTCGCTCGATGACCCTTCATGCCACACTTGAAACATACAATATCCCAATCTTCATTGCTCCTGTCCTGTGCACTGGACTTGGCGGCTCTCGCCGCAGTCTTCATCACGTTGTCGCTGGACTCCGCTGCATTTAGCTTCTCTGTGGCTTCAAAGCTACGCAGCTTTGTTTTGAATTCTGCAAATGTTATATTGTCTTCATTATGTGTTACATATATTGCAAATGGCTTAAAACTTTCAGGCAGCCCTTTTAAGACCATGGCAATCAGCAGACCGTCTCCACCGTTTCTCTGCTCTGACGATTTAGTCTGTGACAGTTTCTCTGCTGTCCTCTGAAGCGATGTCAGCATGGTGTACAGGTTTATAATGTGGGGCTTCCCCTTCCCGGCATATTATTCTCTCAGTATTTTCAGTGCTTTTTTTGCATTGCATTGTCAGGTGCATCTCTCATAATTAAGGAGAGGCTCTTATCATCCAAAAGTTGAATTAACTCTGCGTCCTTCTTACCGTCTGCAGCCGCCTCTTCTTTAATCCCAATAAATGCAAATGTCCCAGCACTTTGGTCTCCCATAGTTCATACTTGGTTTCATCTCAAACATGAGTCGAGGCAACCTGCTTGTTCCTCGTGACTCCATGATGCTATCTGTTAGCCGTTAGCACGCTGTCCGTCGCGACTTTCTTTCGCTACTATTAAACATAAAAAAAAAATTCCCCGAGTTGCTTCTGGGCCCATAACCTGTTGAGCTCGGAGAATAATCTGACAGAGGCAATAATATTCTTTAGCCCTTTAGGCATATTTATTGGGAGACTAACACGCCCTCACATCCTTTCATCATTTTTGAGGTGTCAATGACCTTTGAACTCTCACATATAGAAAATAAACAGGGTGTGCCCTTCTTGCGACTCCCTGTGGTGAGAACAAAGTACTGCACCTCAACAAACCACAGCTCAATTACCTGTCACATCACAACTGAGTGCACTGAATAAAAGAGTGTCTCTTAACACTGTTTGTTACCAAAGAGAAAATAAATAATGATCAGATGTGTAGAAATATTAATGTTTGAGATTCACCAGTGAAGGGGGAGCAGTCCAACACTGATGTTGGGTGATCAGGTCGGGCTCACAGTCAGAGCATTTATCTCTTACTTGGAAAAATGTGGATATTTTATTTTGAAATAAAAGTCTTGTGGTGTCTCCCGAAAAGAGAAAAAGTCGACATTTCTTTTAAAACCTGATTTATTTTGCTCCACTTCTCTTTTGAAATGTGAATAATAAAATCAAATCTGGCTGTCACATTTCAAATGAAATCAAAATGTTGAAATATTCACATTATAGTTTTTCTCAGTCGCTTTGGTGCATTTCTCACATCAATATTAACATTTGCACAACAGTTAGTGCATTTCTCAAAACAATTAGTACAAACTGCAAAACCTAGTTGATAACCTGCAAAAGCGTGTCACTTGCTCAAAATGGATAGTTCATTCCTCAAAAGCAAGTGTTCATGTCAATGAAACTGTCAGTGTCATCAAAATGAGAAGTTTTGACACCATTGTTTATGAAGAAGACAGTCAAATGGCTTTGTCATGTTTTCATTATGACAGTTGACTAGTTGAAAAGTCTGATCTTGGTGACACTACCAGAAAATGCTTTAAGACAGCACTACACACTATTTGTACAGCCATTTGAAAACTACAGTAAAGTTACACATTACTGTATTTAGTGGGGTAACTGAGTACAAGACAACTGAATACGTATGTTTCACATTTTTACTGCATATGCTCTTTGCAATTCTAATTTGTTCTTAGCATTGTGCAAAAGAAAAGTACACTACAGTCACATATTTACAACAAACATAAGAAACAGCCTTTGGGTAGAGCTGTGCACAAACAATCTTACAGTACATATTGTAACTGAACATACAGAGCACTGCAAATCATTCTTGCTCATCCAGACGTTCCTGTCTGTCTGTCTGCCCACATATTTTCATCTACATCACAGCGAATATCATCCCTTACAATGCAGCGAGGAAAGTTTCTCCTCGAGTGGCGAATCCACCCTCTGCAGGACTCTGCTGTGATGTCATCACATGCTGCATCCAGGGCTGCTAGCACGGCCATTTGGGTATGTGGACGCCGCTCATACACCTTCCACCTACTCTACTCTACTCAGTGAGAGCTGAGGTTCACCTGAGAGCAACTGTTCAACTTAGGAGACATTTCCAGGAAAACATTATAAAGAAATGTTTAAAATTTGCTCGACAGATTTTGACAAGTAGATCAACATTTTTGCATGTAATGACTCAAACAATGAAATGAGGACTATTAGTTTTATAGGGAATAACTATTCAGCATTCATAAGTATAGTTCATTTTGACTGACATGACATAAGCAAATGATAATGTTATAAAACAGCAGAGAATTGTATGAAAGCAGTTGATGCATGTCCAAAAGCATTTGCAGTTTGTTCAAAGGAATGAGAAACTGCTACTATGATGTGCACAAATGACTAAATGTTGTGGAGGTTGAACTGATAGTTATGAGAATTTTAATTCTGATCAGAGAAATGCACCAAAGCAACTGAGAAAAACTGTAAATGTTGGAAACTGGGACTGTAATCTCTTTAGTGATCCTAAACTTTTCATGTGGCGCCATCATCAGGTCAAAACTTCAATCTGTCTTTCTCTTATGTCCAACTTAAGACTTCACTTTAGTCGCTGTCCCATAGAATTGCATTTGTTCCAAACATTTAATGTGGCTTCAGCTGCGAGTCTTTACATACTGAACTTCATGTGAACGTTGAACTCTTTCATTCAGAAGTGACAAGAAGAATGAGGAAGTGGATTAACAGGACATGAAGCTCGGAGGTCATTTTCACAGAGCTGCTCATGAAAAGCCAAAAAAATACAAAACACAGACGGTGGCTCCTCAACAGTGCCTAAATCTTTATTTTTCAGTAAGCTACATTTTTTTCTCCAAATTAGACAGTTTTACATCATGACACAGAGTAACTTAAATTATCTATAGCTGACATGTACGCTTGATTCCAGTCTCGATGGAAGAATAGACCCAAAAAAAGATGAAAAAAACAAAGAGAAACTCAGAAGAAAAAAGAAAGAAGCCCTCTTGAACGCAGCCTCCATTCCACATCTGTTAAAGGTGTCGTTAGGCGAAATTATCTGTCCAAACCCCAACGCGACGGAGTCATCGATTGTCCACAGCTGTTAGCGTAGCATGGTGAGAGTGTTAATGAGTTAAACCACAGTGAGTTCATAAAGAGATCGAGTCTCGTTCCAGTCAGTTGGTGTGCATTCGTGATTATAGCTTTCAAAATAAAACAAAAAAAACAACCACAAAGGCGTCCATTTTTATGACAAGATGAAACCCTTGAGGGAAGAAAAAAAATAAAACAAACGATGGCACTGTCAAAATGGGCGAACAGGAAGGAGGAGAGCCGGGGCGACCGACAGGCTGATATGAGGTGTGACGCTCCATGAAGAAGTCCGTGAGGAGAAAAGGAGGAACTCCTCGAAAAAAAGAAAACGCCACCACGTGAGTTTGTGTTAATGCCGGCGATGCAGGAGAGGCGTGCGGGAACTCGAGGGCCGTCTTACCGCCAAAAATGCGAGGTTCCCTTTCGGAAAGCGGCGCCGTCCGGTGCGAGGCACAGCACGCTTCAGAAAGAGTCACCTGTGCGTCGGCCTGGATTTCCAAGTGGTACATTTGATTTTTTTCCACACATGCACACATTCACAGTTCAGGGATGCCCAGTTTGTAGTCAGCGTCTGTGCTCGCGTCTGAAAAAAACAAACAAACAAACAAAAAAAAGAGTTCGAGGTCAAACATGCCTCGACCTCGGCACTGGGGATCCGACCGCAAAAGTTACAATGCACAAAAAAAAAAACAAAAAAAAAATGCTTGTACAGTCAGTGGTGTCACATTGATTTCTCCAGAAGTTTTTGACGGACTTTCAGGAACAAGAAAATCACATCTTCAAATGAAACACACACACAAACAAACAAAAATCATACAATCCCCTAAAAGCCCGAGATGGCAAGCGCTCAGCTATGTACAGATTAAACTGCCCAGTCAAGACAAAAACAACAGTTGTATAATGGCACAGTTATTGGTTTTCTTTGCCACATCGAAATGCAGTCCACATGTGATCAAATGGTTTAAACAGACGTGTCGATCTGCGCATGTCACTGTACTGTATGTGCCAGAAAACTCCCTCTGAAACACATTAAAAAAAAACCCAACAAAAAACTGAACTGTGGTTCCAGTTGAGCCTCGGCTTCTGTCCCAAAGTCTCCCAAAAGAACAAAAACAACAACAACAAAAAAAAAGCTTAAAAGAAAATTATTTGTACATTTATTTCTCAGGAAAGAAGTCATGAAAGCTGAAGAACACGAAAAAGAAACCTCAAACAGGTGAATCAACAGGAAAGCAGGCGAAGACACGACGACACTGAGCAGGTTTTTTTGGCTGAGCGGCCGTCTCGTCTGGTACCTGCAGCGACACTCGGCTGGGGATTTCTTTTGTTTTTACTTTCAGCTCGACCTGCCGCAGTGACGACAGATCCAACGTTTCGCTTCATCGCCCAAAATCTTTCGGCTTCGTACGATCCCCCGCCTCGAGTGTCGCGTGCTGTACGAGCCGACGGCGCGGATGTTTCTGAAATGTGCTTCAAAACTTGCTCCGCTTCTATATTGTCCGAGGGAGTCACATCAGACGTCTGATGTCCTCGGAGACAGAAGACAAAACTGGGACGTGTCCATCAGGCATCGCTCTTTTTCAGCTCGCGGCGAAAGGTAAAGTCACGTCAGCGTCTTAAAAAAAAGAGAGAGAGATGTCCTGCACATTTTTTTCTGTTTGGCTTCTGTTCCTCTAACTTTTTAATTTTTTTTTATATTTTGTCATAGATGTTTTGAAGATGATTTTTTCTGACTACAATAAGAGTCCTGACCTGAAACCTTCCCGACATACACGTCAGTTTCCAAAAAGTAAAAACAGAAAACGATCCTTCGTTCTGATACGATGAAGGACCTTGACTGTACAGGACAGTGAAATGTGAGCACCCAATTTCCACCAAAATAAACTCAAACTTTACAAGCATTCAACAACTACATCTCCCATGAGGCTTAGACACACTATCAGATAGGTCCTCTCAAGAAAACCTTTTTTTAAACTGTGATGGTTCCTGATTTACAACTAAATTTTGCTGATTTTTTTTAATGATTTTTTTTTCTTTAGCCTATTTGAGATTTTCAGTAGTTGCATCTTTAATTGTTCAAAGTAAAGCATTAAAAAAAAAAACTGGACATGGGATTTGCCGATGTTTGTATGCTACCAGAATTAGAATTTAATATCAGGTTTAATAAATTGTTCAACTTTAGGTGAATATCTATTTCTCGGAGTTAGACGAGAGGACCAATACCACTCAGTAGTCAGAATGTGGTTAGCTTAGCTTAGCATAATGGCTGTAAACGGGGGGGAAAGCTAGCCCACAGTATAAAATTACGCCCACCAGCACCCCTGAAGCTCATTAACTTGTTTGTTTCATCTGTAAACACCCTTTTTTGATTTAATTCTTTATAATTTAAGCACCAAAAACTGCTCTTTTAATGACGAAATGCTCAGATTTTACCGTCCAGTACAGTTAAAAGACGCTCGCTCGAGTCTGAATGTGGACAAACGAAGCTTCAGTCTTTTATCAAAGCCGATAAAAAAACGACCAGAAAATGGGTTTGTCTTTAAAAAGAAAAAACGAGGCAGAACTTCGCTCTCTGCTGTCCTGTTGTTAAAATAGATATGTTCTCGTCATGCTGCCCACCTCACGTGGACAAAATGCAGTTTGATTATATACTGTTGAGTTGCATATGTACGAACGTGTCATAATCATCACGGTATATCGATGTGGAGTATTAGTGTCTACACGAGGCTACGTCCCCCCTGAAATTATTACAATTCTGCTGAAAAACATTACTAACTTTTAACGTCTTTTTCTAACTATTAATGTTCTTGGTATTTTAACAGTAGTATTCAAAGAGGCTGCTGCACAGTTAAGACTACAAGACTACAAAAGACATGTAGTGCTTCTTCTTTTTCTTTTGCTAAACAGCTTCGGTATTAAAAAAAAAAAAAAAAGGGAAAAAAAAGATTTTCAGCGTAAACAGTAAAAGCAAAAGAGCTTTAAAGAGGATGTTGGTGGACACGCAGCTTTGTAAGGCTCATTAATAAGACGCTTGTCAGTATCACAGGTTCTTTCCAATTAGTGCACAGTGAGGAGGGGAGGTGAGGGAGCGGGGGGCGGGGCTAAAGACACACCTGTACAGCCAGGTGCACCCGACTGCACAGGTGTGACAGATGGAATGAACAACAGAAAAAAAGTACAATCAGACAGCCTGCCCACCCCGCAGAGAGGAGCAGAATTCAAACTCCGCACACCCAAACAAAACAAAAAATAATAATAAAAAAAAAAGGTTAAAGAAAATTTCCAAAAGCACAACAATAAGTTTTTTTTATATCCTACATCCAGCTTGATAGCGACATTAATAGTTCAACAAGATCAATATATTTTTTTTATAATCATTAAGGTACCTCTTATATTTTTCTGAGTATTTACAACTGTACAAGCAAAGCACACACTTCAAAGTGCACAAATTTAATACAGTATTGACTACTTTTGCATTTACAAGGTTTATATCCCCCCCCAAAAAAAACACAACAACCTGAAACTATTAAACAAAAAGAACAATCAAAATGATTTTTTTTCCCGTACATTTTACAAAAACAAAAAAGGGGAAAAAAAGAAAGAAAATGCTGCTAGATTTGTTCTCTCTCTCTCTCTCTCTCTCTCTCTCTCTGTAAGACTTGTGATGTCTGGTACGACTAAATATTTTCCACGTGTCACGCTTCATTAACATTTTGGGGATTTTTTTCTGTTTGGAAAAGAAATAAATTCTATGCTTGTCTTGTATAAAAGTTAAGGCAAAGTCATTTTTCAAGTTTAAATAAAATTCAAGTTTCTCAAACACTGGATGGATTTTTTAAAACATTTTGCGTATATATATGTATGTGTATGTATACATATACATACATATATATATATATATATATGTATATAGAGAGAGACTTCGATGCATCTCTTTTTTTTCCTTCTCTCTAAAAAGAAAACGATATTTCTCATAGAATAAACAGCATTGGTATATAAATAAGTGGGTATGGTGCGTTTACCTCTTTTGCCATTTCCACCAATGAGAGAAAAAAAAAAAATTAATAATTGACCCATCCAAGTGCATCTCAGTCCTTCAGAAATCCAAAAAATATATATATATATTTTTTCATTTAAGCAAACTCAAGATTTAGCGTCCAAATCAAAAGCAGCTATGAGCAGGAGTACAGGCTTTGTCACGAAGCTTTCCCTTATCCAGATGAGCTCCTGTTTTTATCTTAGTGGGATTACCCAGAATGCTTCTTGTTGCAGGAAGACTTTGGCGAGATGTGCGAGGTCCCGCGTCGCGTAGGTTTGCGTTTTTTTTCCCCCTCTCAATCCCCCAAACAAATATTGTTTATAGTACAGTGGTTTTTCTTTAAGGGTGTTTTGCATCTGAGGTGACAACGGTGATTAAAGATTAACCCGAGCACACGAGTGATGAGCCAAAAAAACAAAACCGATCATTTTTTACATCAGTGGATTACATTTTTAAAATACAGTAAATCACCCCAGACTCGGTTGGTTATCTGCCGAAGTGGCTGCTACAGTAGACAGACCTCCCAACCGAAGCTTCAGTTGACCCAAATCTGACCGACAGGTTTCCTCCTCTGACGACGGGACAAGTCCGTCGCGTGATCACCCACAACGCCGTGGACTCAGTGCGGGTGAAAGGATGTGAATCTGTTCTTCTACTCTGTGCTTTGAATGTGACTCCTGCGGGGTGCAGTTTGCCCAAGAGACCGTGTGCTCTGGTCAATCTTTTCTAATGTTTTTAAAATAAAATAAAACACTCAAATCAAAATGCAAACTATATAAGAAACTGGCGAGGGAGCGTGCTGATGGAGAGACGAAAACGACGACAAACAACTCCTGTGGCCGAGGAGAAAGCAGAACATCTTCAGTCCGAGGATGAATTTTACATGACAGCTTCAAAAACAAACTAACAAACAAAACAAAAAAAACTCGCCTGCCACCTCGTCTGCCCGCCTGTTAAACGTTTAGATTTTCAAAAAGGATGTTTGGTTTAGCACTCTTCATGTGAGCCTCCCGACAAAATCTCTTTCGCACCAAAACGTGGCAAACTACATTCCCAAAACCCCCCCCAAACACCCTTTACTCACTCACTGTCCTTCCTCCTCACTTTCATCAGTTTTCTCTTTCAATGAAAATCCTCACCGATACAGAACCAGAGGCCAAAATCCAAACCACTGCACGCCGATGAGCAGCAACTGCTTCGGGCCAAAAACTAGAATACGTCAGCATCCGTAACGAGAAAATACGAGCAGGACAAACGCCACCGCAGCGTCAGATCAACAAAAATAAACAAAGAGGTCATTCTACTGCAGGGTCTATCTGAAAAACTGAATTTCCTTTTTTTTTTTTTTTTTTCTTAAAGTCCTCAACTTTTAGATTCCCTTTTTTTCCAGGTAGGATCATCTAAAGTCCTCTGAGTCCGAGAAAAAGAGATCAACAGTGCAAATAAAATTCTGTAGATGCAAGTCTAGTTTCTCTACGTACAGTATCGGATGAGCTCCAGGACTCGACATCCAGCACCAACATCTAGAAAACGAGCTGTTATCGCCTCCCTGCACCAGAACTCCACACTGAACTTTTTAGCAGGAAATTTACTTTTTTTTGTGTCCCCTGAAAAGTCTCATCGTCTCAGCAGATATCCAGAAAAAGTCGTCCTCCTGACAGCTGACGTGGGCTTACCGAGCACCTAAAGGCTAGCTAGTGTTCGTTTCTTCTTCTTTTTTATATCGCAGGTCGCCACCTTTTCCTCGCCTCCAGAGTGAACCAAATTTCTCAGCCCTGCACTTTCCTTCCACGTTATGTGCCTGCTGATAGTTTTTAGTCCATAGTTTTGTTTTGTTTTTTTTACACAGATAATAAGAGGAAAGCTCGCTCGCTCTCGTTAAACGTCTTCATACATTGAGAAACTGACAAAAACCCACCTCAGCCCTCTTTCAGACATTTCCAACAGATCAATGCGTTTTGGCCAACGACACATGCTGAAGTTTTGGTTGCAGATATCCGTGTGCTTTTCCTGTCTGACGCTTTAAAAAAAACGAAAAACAAACCAGCACTGACCTCCAATCTGCCGTCAGACACGAGCCGCGCACTACAGCTGGCTGGTTAGCAGTGTTAGAAAACAGTAAAAAACAACGAAAACAGCAGGAGGAGGTGATTCTTTACAGAGGAAACGATCAGAGGAAGTTAAAAAACTGAGGAGACACCCAGCGATGATTACCAGCAGTTACTGTACCGAACAAACAAAGCTGAGCTGCTGAAAAAAACAAAAACAAAAACATTATCGACAAAGTAAAATTAATCTGAATATAAAGATAAAAAAAATCACTTTGAGGCGATGTAAACCAAAGTCTGAGACTTGCTGCGATGAGATTTAGATGTGAAGTCTTGCATATGAATGTGAATACGTATTAAAAACACATCTGCTAATTATGAGCCATAATTAAGCTACATCAAGCCGCACAACGGTGCCACTCAACATGCACACAAACCCCTCACTATGAGAGCCAAACAAGGTGGAGTCTGTTGTACGCGCCCTTTCCCATCATCCACTGCGGTGGGGTGGGGGAGGAGGTGGTGGGGAGGAGGTGGGGGTGGGAGGAGGTGGGGACTGGGGGATGCTGTCAACAATGCCCCTGCTGCTGATTCGCACACAAGACTAATTTTATCCCACAAGGCCATTTGGACAGAATGAATGAATTTCAGTGTCGTCTGTGCCAACGTTTAGGCCGACACAACTACGTAATGCAAAAAGAGGAAAGGAGAAATAAAACTGAAAAAACAAAAAAAAGGCAAATAAATAGAATAAAAAGGATGAAACGGTGCTCTACGTGCACAGTAAAGTGCTTTTGTCTGCAAGCCCTGATCCAGAAAAGAAGGCGTCCTCTATGCTTGTTTGTGACCGGTAATTCTGGGATATAAGTATTGAGTAGCCCTGACTTATATTTCCTTTTTTTTTTTTTTTTAAACGCATCAGTAGGGGAGAGGGGTTGGGGGAGTCGCACTACTGCGGGGACTTGGGTGGGGTGTGGTGGGGATCTTTGCTGTGGGGTTTCCCTGGGTGTGGCGGCGGGGAAGCCCACCGTCCGGCCGGCCTCCGGGCCTCCCTCGGGGGTCTGCCCGGGGCGACGGCCGAGCCGGGTTTGGAGGAGGGAGGGTGTGTCTCTCTGGTCTTGGCCTCCCCTGCGGGGGTGGAGGCGTCGGGGCACTTCCTCTCCTCGCCTGTGGGGGCGGCGCAGGCTGGCTTGGCTTCCTTTGGGGTCGGTGGCTGCTGTGATGTCGGGGCGTCCTTCACCCGCTGGCAGATCTCAGCGTAGGAGGGCTTCCTCAGCTCCTGGGAGGAAAAAAAAAAACGACAGAATCATTAACTGTTCTGCACATTTATCAGCAAGAGAAAAATTTTATTTTAAATAGGAGTTTTGTTTCCACCACAGTTAGAGATTTATATTATAGGTACACGTACACTAATTAAATATCTGACTGATCAGACATTTTCATTTTATCCATGTACAGAAGACCTGGATGAACTATATCCAGACAATTTATCAGATTTATCTTTAAATTAAAAAAAAAATTGTTTCTAAATGTCAATAATTGTTGTACTCGTTAGTTTACAGACACTAGTGAATACAAAAAAAAGAGAGGAAAAAAAAAGAGATAATAAAATATAGATTATTATTATTATTAATTATTGTTATCATCATCATCATTATTATCATTATCATCATCATCATTATCATTATCAGGGCACTCCTCTCTTGCTCCTTACATCCAACACACCCTTTGATCACGGCGGTGTAATCAACCCGTTCACTCCTCTGCTGCCACAGACTGCAATTTATTGTCCAGCAATACTAATTAATTATCGGCGACAAGATCTACCTTCTCAATATGTTTTAATATCATGGTCTATGTATCTTTAATAAAACACCTACAGAAGATCAGCAAGCAGCCTTTTTTTTTTTTTTTTAAGTTGTTTGTCTCCACATACTGGTGATCTTTTTTCACTACATCCTTCTGCTTCATTTATGTTCAAATGTAGAAACTGCATCATCACTGCTTTTGGTACATGTGCTTAGATTTAGTCGAAAAGCTCATTTTTATCTGCGTCTGCTTCAGCAACCTTACGCTGACCTGTGGGAGAGCTGTGACTGTGCTTCTCTGACAAAAAAACTTTCCTTGCAAGTAAATATTTTAGTCTGATACCTGTATGCACACAGGAGGTGCGAGAGAGCGGACTCATCTGTAATCAAAATCGATGTGAGACAGCGCAGGATAAAGGTACGATTCATTTACCCTCTTTTGTTCGTGCTGAGATCGATTTCTCCGTGATTGAGATGTCTGAGAGGAGGTGACCGTTAAACGGGACTGAGGTGAGGGAGGAAAGAAAAAGGGAAAAAGAAGAAATCAGTACTGACCGTGGCAGCACCGTTGACTTGCACCGATTTGCTTGCAGTGGACAGGGTGCCGGGAACTCGCTCCACAGACAGCGGCACCTCCTTCGCCTTCGCCTCGGTCACCTTCACCTCCCTGAAATGGACACAAACATGAAACCGGCGCTGAAAAGTGCAGAGAGAGACTGACTCATGTGAGAATTACATGATCACTCAGCGAGTCTGTCACAGTAACGATGTGTGAGAACTCTGAACACTCTGAACGGGACAAAAGTATTTTCTTAAAAACAGGCAACACATGCTGAATGTGACGCTGCGTGACTGCAAATTAAGATTCAAGATTTATATTATCATGTGCACAACAATCACATGGAGTAGTCACTGGCAATGAAAATCTTGAGTCTCTGGCTCCCTTATCAAATGTTAAAAATATTTAGAAGAAACCACACATGCAAAAAAAAAAAAAAGAAAAGATACAGAACTAAAAATAAATAAACTGAAGAAATAAAATAAGATATAGACCTAAAATATAAATAATACAACTAAATAAAATATATAAAGATAATATAAAATACAGATCTAACCGTAATTTAGGGGGCTGCTTTGTGATTGAGGTATTTTATTTTTACACACATCAGAAGTCAGTGTGTTTTGCCCTTCACAGTTCATAAAAGGTAATAGAAAAAAAGGTAATAAAACCATTGAAGAAATCTAGCAGCTGTTGATCAGTGTATCCTTAAATGTCATTTGTTACTTGGCTTGTCTAGAAAACTGTTGACTGATCCTGTTATAACGCCCCCTCCTGGTATCACCCATTTCCCATTGTAATGTGCATATTTAACTTGTTAAAGTCAAACTCTGCTTACGCTGCTGGGAGGGAGGGGGCAGGACTGTGCGGCGTGGCCGGCGGCTGGGGTCGGGGTCGTGGTCGTGGTCGGGGCTGAGGCCGGGGTCGGGGTCGGCGAGGGCTGGAAGCTTGCAGGCATCGGGGAGGCGGAGGACCGAAGCGGCTCTTTGGGGCCCGCTGGAGAGAGAGCTCCTCCAGCGCTGGAATCAGCACTTACATTCTGCAAAGGAAACACACCAGAAAGAGATTTAAGCACTAAAGGTGGATTTTCTTCCCCCTTTTTTAAAAAGCCGCAGTATTATAATTTATCAGTTTACTTTTCCAAACATCAGTGTGGAGGAAAGAAGAGTATCTGATAAATCTACAATATCGGTGTTGCAGCTTTTTGCCCTGAATCCTGAAAACTGTTTGCTCATTATGTTTGAAACTCAGCATCTGAAGGTTGTAGCTGCTCTTGAGTGCGAACTCTTCAAGAAAAAAAGAAACAAAGCCTTGTCTGAAGGAAACTCTCTCTGGTAAAGCTTGTGACTTTTTAAACTTTTAGATTTCAGCTAAAAACAAAGAAGATACATGGACACAGACTATCTGAGAGATTGAGACACTTGATGAAGGTTTAAGCTCATTAAATATGTGGCCTTTGCTGTGTGACGTAGCTCCATTGCCTGTTTTGACTGAAGCTTAATGAGCCCAATATTTAATAAAAACTGTAATAATTCTCCTGATGTTAGCAGAGGTGCTCTTTTTTTCAGGTGAGATAAACACTTTTAAAACACTGTGGGAAACACTGACATCTACAGGTTTTCCAATTCGTCATATAGTTTCAGCAGAAAAACTTCTAATTATTTTACCAAACTCTCTGTTTTTGATTTTGGGCAAAGACACCCAGTGAGTTAGCTCAAGTTTAGGACCTGCGCTTACCCGTTCTTTGTTGGTTCCGACAACTACGCTGCTGGCCAGCCGGTTGTCGAACACGTCGTCGGTTTTGAGCTGGCCGGCTGCTCCGGGCAGGGGAGGGAAACTGGAGAGGCCCAGCTCGAAGCTCGGAGACGGAGGTTTGGGAGGAGGAGGAGGCGACTGAGGCGTCACTCTCTACATGACGGCAATAAACACAGCGTCAGCACGAAACTCAGAAGAAGGAGCATCTTTAAACATTAAAAGCAAACTACAGGACAGACGGTGTGTCAGGTCCCGAAACAAGGAGATAAATTCATATCAGAGCTGTGTAATGTAAAGATATAAAATACAGCTACACTAGAGTCAGAACAAAAAAAATACTTACTGTAAACTTTTCGTCCCTCTTTTTCCTAGAAGCAGAAACATTTTTCCTTTAAGAAAGAGAACACTTCAATTTACAAACATCCATTTGATCTGAAACAGTGACTTCACCTTCACAGTGTAAGAACAACAAATCAAGTCTACGGCACATTAAGCATATTTAAGAGTATTCACATCATTCGATTGGACTGACTGAGCTGCACGGAGAAGAAGCAGAGCTAATTCTCAAGAGACATCTTATGTTTTTTTTTTGTTTTGTTTTTTTTTTTAAGATTGCTATGGCTATAGCGGCTATCTCCTTTTTTTTTTTCCCCTTAAATTGATGAGTGATGCTTGTGGTAACTTTTGAGACTCATACTTAAAGATATTTCAGTTGAGAAACAAAAAGTTTTCACGGCTCCTCAAGTTACTTTATCTATTAGTTATCTCTAAGCACTCTTTCCAGCGTGACTATTCATACTTATAGCTACAGAGCTCTAGAAACGAGCCATGCAGACACCTTGAGTATCAGAGCAATTTAAAGATAAAGCTGGCTGTCTACTACTACTTGTAACTTTCAGAAATTAAAAAGGTACCAACGAGTCAACAAAACCAGACTGAAGGTTCTGCTGTAGAAAAGGTCAGTGATTATACCTGGAAAAAAGGTGAACAGCCTATCGATCTACAAACCGATTTTTATCACAGATGCATCAGAATATGTGTCACGATAAAAATATAGTTAAAAAAATATAAGTTTCCACTTCCTCATCAGCCTGAAAGGTGCTGAATTTCTTTGACACACATTTCCAAACCCAGCAGGGAGCCAGTGTTTCGAGACACGTAACCAAACTCGTGTAGGGGGGGGGCGCCGTACCTTCCTCTGCCGATGCCCAGGGAGTAGTCTGTGGTCGTGGGCTCAGCCACTCGCCCCGTGCCCACGGTGTCCCTGCGCGGGAAGGCTGCGGTGGAGGGTAACCTGGTTCTGGGCTGGCTGGTGGGGAGTCGTGTGGGCGGACTGCTGCGCACCCCGTTGAGCCTCTCGCTGGGAAAGCTGGGAAAGAGGCCCGGGTTGTCGAGGAGCCCGGCGCTGCGGTCCGCCGTAGGGATGGTCGGCCTCAGGTGAGGTTTACTGTGATTCCTGCAGGAAATGGGAACATGTCGGTGTAGACTTGTGATTTCATGAAAGACAATTTGACCACTGAAACTAACAACAAGAAACCAGATTAGAAAGCAAGTCTGTGCTTTGTGTCCATTTGTCAACAAACTATTTAATACATTTTTAAGACATTTAAAAGTCTGCATGTGAGACGGACACAACATAATGACTGAAAATATAAAAGCATCTTATCTTTATCTTTAAAGACAAACCTTTTATAGATTCTACATCCTTGTCTTGTGTTTTGGCTCTGTCCTTTTTTTTTTAATTTTCTTTCATTATTTAGCCAACATGCTTTAATCTTTTCATGCAGTTTGTAACTGCATGTTTTAAAAAGTGCTATTTAAATAAAACTTAACTTCTTACTTAAACTGACCTGATCCAAGAAGGTTTACATTTTTTTTAATGCTCATCTGTTCCTTCTCTCATCACTAGTGCAAAACAAAATCTCAATAACTAGAAGTCGACAGTTTGTTTCCCTCCTTGCAAACTCACAGATCTCTTATTACTCAGATGCTGTGTCAGCAGGATGTGAGGATGCTTTATCTCCTTAGATAGCGGCCGAGACGCCTCGGATACAAACCTGTTCCTGGGCGAGTAGTGTCTGACAGCGAGGGGGGACGTCGCTGGTTTGAAGCTGTGCGATGTGGTAAATCCATTGATGAACTGGTTGTTGTGAAATGGTGCAACCTGGCAAACAGAAAACAGACCCGTCAGCTGCATCAACGGGAAGTCAAAGCGAAAGTTCGGGGAGGAAAACCTCGAATCTGACGTTTCAGTGTGATAGTTTGAAGCTGTGTTTTATAATGAACTAATACCGTAAAGCAAAGCTGCACAGATGCTCATCTGTTTAAATTTAAGAGCAAATTAACCAACAGATTAAAGACACAATCTTCACAACGAGCCGATGGTACAATAGTTTAACAGAATTATAAATAGAGTTAAAAAAAGGACATTCAATTAAATTTACATTTAATAAACCAAGAATAATGTGCTGAGAAATGTAAATGTACACAACACATTTGATCCTTCTGCTGCTTTATGTCAGCTGTTAAAGGAAAATGAACATTTTCAAGGCTTTAAACGGAGGATAATTTACTGTTTTATCACCAAACTGACTCATTCAATCGCTCCAAACTTCTCTAATCTTTCTGAAACCTCCTCCTTGAGTTGTTAGTCGTCTAAAGTTTAAATGTCGAGGCCAATTCTCACCAGCGCGGGGTCGATGAAGCTGTGTGTGGTGGACCAGGCCTGCGGCGTGATGAGGCTGTATAAGGGGAACTGCTGCTGGGGGCTGTAAACCGGCGGGATGTAGTAGGAGGTGTAGCGCTGCTGCGCGTACGGGTTCACCTCCACCGGCCGGTAACCGTTCTTTGGCATGAAAGTGTTGATAGCAATTGCCTTCGCCTTTATCCTCGCCTGGTGGAGAGGACAAGAACAAGACTGAAAATCAGCACCAGAAACACAAACGTACATTTATTTACATTCGTCACACTCAACATTTATGCAACTTAAATAAATCAATTACATCTATCACATAATTCTCTAAAGAGCCAACTTGGGAAAAAGTTCTTGGCTGAAGGTGAAGCTCAGGAATAACCAATCAGACACAGATTTCCCTCCAATCTGTCCCATTATTCACTTTTTTAAACAACAAAAATTATATTTTCTTTACTCATACTGAATTTTATAATATTGTGTAAAACTTAAATATCTTCAGGAAACTCACATGCCAAATTATCAACAGCTAGATATACTTAAATATAAAACTGTACACATAAATTAAAAAATGGATGAAATTAAAAATAATTTAGGTGTAAACAAAAATCAAATAAAATTGCAAGAAGGAAGGAGAGTCTGGAGAAGTGCTAAAATTTAATAAACAGCTTTCAAGCAGGAGTAAGAATGTTTTGCACTTAGACCCAAATTTTCACTTTAAGCAGCCTGATAAATATCAACCTTTGCACACAGCCTTTTAATACTCCTTGTTATTAAATATGCATTTGTGCCATTAGCTTTTTGCTGATCACTTAGAGGCCAAAACGCTGCCTGACAAAAGGTTCATGAATGCTTCGAGTGGAATTTAAACAATAATTTTGCCGATAATGGCTGGACAAATGTGCAGGGAGCCGTCCACTTCAGTCCCACGAACATTTTCATTTAATACAGCATGTGACGAGTGGAAACAGAGGTTAGTTTTGTGCTCTATAACTGAATGTGTTCATTAAGTAGTACATGAAAGAGCCAATAAACTAACTGTGCGTTCGAGCGTCTGTGGCTCTGAGCAGATAAACACACAGATATAAACGAGCTGAGGAAAAAAAAAAAAAAAGACAGATTTGAGGAAGTGGCTCTGCCAAGCTGGCTATTCTGTGTTTCATACATTGGTGTTAACGAGGATTTTCATACATTGTTAGTGGAACTACTTAAAAGTATGATGTCACTTAACCTCTGAATGAACCTGTTAAGCAAACATCTGTGATTTGAGACTTCTCTGCTGAAAACCTTGATGTGTGTTTCTCTGAAGCGCTGATTAATTATGCATGAGGGAGGATATCTTTGTCCCGCTCTTCACGAGTGAAAATTCAACACTTAAGACATGCTTGAATTTGGCTTTGAGAGCATAAACTGACTGTGACGTGGTCGTTTTATCACAAAAAACACTTTAATTGCATCCAAACAGATGCATGGAAAAGTAGGTGACCATCACTTAAAACCAGAATTTTTTTTTGTTTGATGAAATGAAAAATTTGACCAAAGTTCAAATTGTTGTCACTCAGCAGCAAAGCAAAGGTCTCTTGTGTGCAGCCGAACATTAAGAGAGGATGATAAGACAGATATATGTATGTTTATATAGGCCGTCTCTAAAAGATATAAAATTACTTTAATGTAACTTACCTTAATAGGCTTCCCTTGGAAGGTCTTCACATCCTCACGGAGATACTGATATGCCTTTAAAGAGAAGGTTTGATAACAAGCTGATTTTAAAAGCCACGACAAACAGATGCATTAAATCATTCATTAACATACATATTAATGTAAGTACTCGATGGATCTTCACATATCAAGTATCATTCAAGTATATGCAAAACCCTGCCAACATATTCTGTTTTGTCACATTACAGAAAATAAAGACACCTCATTCACTATGAGTTTAAGAAGAGTACAAAAGAGCAGTAAAACAACACAGCGTGTGAACTTTTCACTCGTGTTGTTACCTGCTGTGCATCTGCTTCTGATTCAAAGGTGATGAACCAGTTGTCGTTGTAGGCAAATTCACAGTTGATGAACTTGGGTAAGTTGTCCCCTTTGAAAAGAGCCTCGACCTCCTGCGGGACAAACCGGGAGATGAAGAAGTTGTTTTAATTGTGATGTTAAACAGTGACCTCTTCAGAAAATAACAGCTGCGCTCTTTTAAATAAAAGCTCAACCTTTTATTAACCTAAACCTAAAGAAGAATTCGTTTTCATTCTGTGTAAGCGCAGGTTTAATGCCTGGTGTGTTAAAACATGAAAGCTATTGTAAGATTTAGAAAATGAGGATTTTTATGACTCATAAAGCATCATTTTAGACTTTCACAGGTCCAGCACGTGCACACTTCAGGCAGGATTTGCTTGGAAATGGAAATCTGTTTCCATTTCTTTTAAAAGAAACATACTCTGTGTTTTACACCTAATGAACAGTGGACTAAAATATCTAAAAAACAACAAAATTTTAACTGCTAAGACAATATTCCTGGGAGATTAACACCAGTATGTAGCTATGTTGAAGACTGGGATGCTCCATGAACAAATCTGTCTGCAAGAAGATCTATAAGGTCAATTATGTCTGCTGTAAATAATTTAGTCGGCTCTGAATACTTCATGTGGCTGATAAATTCAAGTATGTGCCAGATTCTGTTAAAATAAATCAAATAACAATAATAGGAGGTTTCGACTCCTCCAACAACTACATTCTGATGAAGATCAGAGATGATGATTTGCTCAGAAAAGTCGGTACGTGGATGAAATAAAAACATTTAACTGCACATAGAAAAAGGTTCAGCAGGGAATCAGTAAAAAAATGTGCTTAAAAACTTTAGTCTGCAGCTCCAGTGAAGTTATTCTCAATTACTGGAGTTGAAATAAACATTTTCTGCTATGTTTCTTTACCGATGACACAACATGATAAAATAACATTCATTATTGTGTGTGAAGACGACACATCTGACACACTGCAGAGCTGAAAATGTGCTGCTGTGAAAACCCTCTTTAGCTCCGAGTCAGCTGAAGTGAAAATGTTCTGTCGTGCTGAGGCAGATAAGAGCGTTACTGATATCACGACCGTCCTGCAAATATGCCGCGGCTACGGCTCGACTCTTCGGGACTCTGCAGTGGCTGGAAAAGGCTTCTGAGTAACATTAAACCTCCTAAAATCTACACACGCACACACATAGTGGTGCGTGGGTGAAACCTTTGCTGTGGCTGCATTAGTAGAAAAAGGATGGACGTGGCTCCATATTAACATCCTGACCGGTTTTATTCAGCAGACACTATAATACAGATGGTTCTGCAGCCGAAAAGACAAAACATTGCACAAGATGCTGATGTTATAGCTGCGTTTCGACCCAAAGCACCTGAACTTTTAGTTCCCAGGAATCCCTTCCTTGAGGAACTAAAAAGCTTCCTGCCTGCAGCCCGTTGTTGTCTGCGTTTCCACCGTGGTCTAAAGACCCGTGAAGATCAGGCAGATTAGTCCGCTGATGCTTGAGACGGCGACATTTACATGTAATTTCTACTGCGGTGGATTTCCTCCTCAGCATAAATACTCAGTAAGGCTGTCTGTTGTAGAACTTCTTCTGCTCCGTGTAAATACAGTTTGTCTGAGGATGCAGGCTTTCAAAATAAAATGCTGGGAATACTCTACCAATCAGAAATGTTCAGCAGTACTACCCCTCGAATAGGGACTTTTTTGGGGGTAAAATAATATCCCTGAACTTCATTTAGACCCTGGTCCCTGTGGAGGAAAAGCTCCCAGTTCCTCCAAAGGTTCCTGGAGAAAGTTCCTCTGGTGGAATCGCTGCTTATAACAAAAATTATTTTGCAGTATTTGTTTTGTCTTGGTTAGGCCACAATAGATAAATTAAATAAATAAATTTAAATAAAATAACGAGATGAGTTTTGTCTTTGATGCACAGCCCTGTCTAAATAAGAGACCCAGAATCAAACTATAAACCAAACATCCGGGCATGTTTTGTCCCTTCGACGTACAGAAGTTAAGCTCGTCTTTGGGGCCTAAGCAGAGTCTGCGAAAGTGAATCAGTGTGGTGAAAAACGTCTGTAAAGGAGAAGCGCTACATCAAATCAAACACCACGAGCATCCACTGACCTCTACGGGCGTGCTCTCAGGAACCTCTCTGAGGATGACGATGCAGCGGTTCTGATTGGGTCGCACCTTCTCGCCCTTCTCATCCACCTGGACCAATGGCAGAGCTGGAGACCGAGGTCACAGTTAGTCAGAGTGAAGAAGAAATTTCATTTATAAAGTCTTAAAACTGCACACTTCTCTGAGCCATAAAACAAAAGTGCAGCTCTGAGCCAGAGAGGATTAATTTAAGTCATAAATTAAGTATGTGTATAAATCAGACACAAGCAGGTAGGGCTCTGCTGGATGCACTTTAACCACCTCTCCTGGGAAATCAACCATCAACACGTGCTGATAAAAATGTGTCTTGCTACACGGCCTACTGAGCAGGTAAGCAGTTAAAATTAAAAATGATGTGGATGACAAAAAGTCGGAGGCGAGCTCACATCGCAAAATGTCCACGATCAGCTCCACGTCGGTGCTGAGCTTTTTGACGTGGTCCAAGTTGGCCACCGTCACAATTGGCACATACTGGTCGCTGTCCATCTGGGAGATGAGGTACATGTCGCTCGCCAGATTCTCCCTGCGAGACAAAGAAGAGGCGGAGGTGGGTTAGTGGCACTTCCGGGATGCAGCTCGGATGGAAACACGTGAGCTTGTGAGTGTGCGGAGGTGAAATTTGAACCTTTATTTGCTCAGATGAAGTTGAACGAACCTCTCTGATTACCACCAGTCCTCACCTTACAGGTGTCGCATTAAAGTGCACTTTACTTTGAGCGAACATCAGTCAGCTTTGTTTAGGACACGCGAGGGTAACGGATGTGGGAATGTGAACCGGCACTCTTCTCTCAGCTACTTCAGTCTACAGCTGTTGCACACTTGGCTGCTTCACTTATGCAACAGCGAATGTTTTTCTCACAGAGAAAATGCAATGTCATGGTTTCACTTTCTCCAAATATTTTCTTACCCAGTATTTCATAACCCGGCGCTTCTGGTTTCTCTGTCACGTCTGTTCACTGTTTGTTTTTCTGTCACCTCTGCTGTAGTTTTGGCGAAGCTCACAGTAAACTTTGTGGAGTTGAATTCCCTCTGAACCAGCAGCTAAACCACCAGCACAGAGGCATTCAACAGTATGAAATAAAGCTTTCATTCACACCACGCCCGACACCCACGGAGACACAGCGAGATGCCTGATCAGTATCAAAAACAATGGTACACTGACAGCAGAAACATATAGAAGTGATTATGAACACGATATCTCTTTAGTTCATTAGCCTTCGTAAAATTAATCTCACAGCACTCGACTGTGTAATGGGTAGTTAACAAACACAGCGAACAGATAAATGCAACAGTACAGCTTGTTTTGCAGTTAGCTGAAGTTTAAGACTTCCATCACAATGACTAATTCTTTAAGATTACACAGCTTTTATTTTTTAGCTTCAAATGTGCTCGCGTAAGTCACTTTTCCCATGTAATAATAACTCAGAAACCAATCGAGAGAAATGTGTATTTTACATTTTCATGATGGCACCCCACAAGTATAATGTGGTCCAGCCCAAAAACAACCTTTGATTTAAATTTACACATTTCAGACATAGTGAACAAAAACATTAGAAATGTTTTACATATTTTGTTATATATTGTGTTTTTTGTAAGTTTCACCAGCTGTGGGACCAATTTCTGCCTGGAAACAACAGGAAAAGCTGAACTGAAACCGTTTTGCTGTTCTGCTGGTGGACTGCTGAAATGAAACCTCTCAGGGGATGGATCAACACGTTAAAAAAAGCGAGCAACAAACTGAGGAAACTGAACAACAACTCCTGCACCAAGGAGGAGGTCGAGATTTGTAAAAGAGGCACGAGTTTGGCAACTTGTGTGATTTCAGACTTTCAAAAGAAAAGTACAAAATTTCTCAAAATGCATAAACTTTAAAGTGCTAGTAACGCTGAGTTTACACCCCGTAAGTATTTGGTGTTTGCAGACAGAGGTGCTCGTGGTAATCCTTTACTTCTTCGTGAACTGTTGACTGATGTAATACTGATCAATAAAGCAGCTGTCTGAATTGTTGAACATATATTTTTTTAACGCAGTGGGATGATCTGTTGTGCTGTTGATGACAAAGAAGATCAACAGTCAGGAGGCGGACTGACTAGAGAGGGTTTTCCACTGAGTCATACACAGCAGCTTTCTTCTTGGGACTCTGCGTTCTTTAATGATCACTTAAGGGTGGCAGTTTTTCTCGCCGCGGCTCAATTTCACCGCTTTTTCCTCCATTAACAAGTGTGAAAACGGCTGCTGAGCAATGAGAGGAGTAGACGGGCTCTGAGGCTTTTGCGTGTTCAGCCTCTTGCTGTTGAACAATTCGAGGTTTAGTAGCGTAATTTTTTTCCTTCCTGAGTCGCGTTGTCGGGAATATGCTTACATATTTTTAGAGTATGGACCATCCGTAGAAAAGTACTGCTAATTATACACAACAACTGATGATGTAAGACATCAGAGTGTATAATTTAGAGGGACGTAGATGACCTTCACTGTTCTGTGTGTTGTTTTCAAGAACATTCGCTGAAGCCTGTCTGTGAGCAAACCTCCTGCGAGTCTACCCCGAAAAATTCGCCTGAACAATGTGATGTAACGTGGCGTAAAATAAGGTAAACTCACCGGGAAAGACAGAACTCCAATGTCTTCTTCAGGTGCTCCCTCAAGCCCTCTTGGGGATTTTCTTGCTGGGGATCGTTGCCTGTTGACACATTGAGGGAGGGAGGGGGGGGTGTTCTGGTAAATTAAAGAGCAAACTTAACTAATCCCTGATCCTGGGAGCAAAACGGAGATGCTGAAGATCTCAAAGGATTTCAAGGATTACTTGTATTCAAAAAAGTACAAGAAAAATGGTTTATTTATACACAAAACATGGAGCACGCTTGTTGTCCTCATCCAGGGACTGAAAACAGAAACTTTTCTTGTTACAAACTCACAACTGTGAAATCCAGACTGCCAAAAGATGTTTAACAACTAAAATAAAAAATATCAATGTGGAGATGTTGGAAATCAACTTTAAAGGGTTTAAATGTGATAAAAAAAACATAATTTGGTTCAATCTTTTACTTGTTTGGTAAATAAGTGAATCTAAGCGCGAAGTTTCTCCACCACACGAGCTCACATACTGATCATTTAGTGTGACAACAGGACAGAGATGTGTGCTTGTAGAGTTTTATAATATTTCTTGGAGCAGCAGGCCGCCCTTCAGCTCTGGTGTTGTTGACATTCCTTTCAGGTGGAGGGCACTTAAGAGATAAATGTCTTGTCACAGACAGCGTCTGCTGCTGGTCAATGAAACTTTAATGCTGCGATAAATAAAACATAAAACAACAAATAGCTCTTAAGCGGACACCGTGCGCCACCGGACAATAAATTCTGCTACTTGAGGACATGAACAACGTAATGCAATTTCACTGCAATCACTGACTTTGTAAAGGAAAGAGACGATATTGCTTCAATAACTGATTATTCAGTTAACCTGCCAACAAGAAGAAGCCGTTTTAATCTACCACAACAAAGACAACTAATATTCACTCTGTCTGTTCATTCAGCTCCACAACACCCCGTTTTTAAAACCTGAAAACTTTCTCACATTAATAGATATGTAAAATTCAATCATTTAATCATTTATCAGCAGCCACACACACACACACAGAAAAAAAAAACCCTTTTGCTGCTTTTTAACCATCTGTGTGTGTGTGTGTGGCAACAAATCCAATCACTAACCAACCCACCTCCATGCGCCCAATGCTTGCCCGGGTTCTGGGGTACTCGGTGTATGCCGGCTCGGAGCAGTCAAGGGAGCCGGGGGCCATGGGGGCCAATGGCTCGGCCAGCATCACTGGGACCGGTGGGGGCTCATCTGGGTCGGTTAGTAAGGGCTCCTTGTAAGCCTTGTCTTCGCTGGATTCATAGCCTGTGACGATTAACAAGGGGAGGGGGGGAGATGATCATCATTAAAATGTATAAGAGAGATAATATCAATAGTAAAACTGACATCGGAGCGTTTAAGTCTCCAAATGATTAAAGATTTACTTACAGAAAAAATCCCTTTAATACCTACATAATACTATATATAGCAGCTAGCCTGGCAGGTATGTTCATCCTTTTTCTGCTTTACTTAGTGTTTTTGATTTTTTGTAACTGTAAGTCCATGATTAAAAAATATAATCTGGTGTTTAAATAGTGTATTTTGGGGTTTTGGTCCACACAAAGAAATTTGGGTTGAAAAAAAATAAGAATAAGTGGGATTCCCATTACTATAACAGCTCAAATACAACAACAACAACAACAACAACAACAAACAAACAACAACAACAACAAACAATTACTCAAGTAATATTTTTCCAATTTTATTCTACTCTCCTGTTTTTATTTTATTCTAATTTTATTTGAATTTTATTCTCTATTGCTGCTACGCTTGTGTCAACAAAACTCAAGACTTTATGGGTATTTTTAACGTCAAACATCAACCAAGAAAGAGAAATTACAGCTGCTTGGAGGATTTAAATGTGAAACATCTATGAAGGAAGTGTTGAGTTTCACTGTCAGTAGCTTAACAGTAACAAAAACAGCAAAGACAGCACCTGGAAATGATTTGTTAGTGAAATTTGTTCTCTTAGAGAGGGAATTCGCAGAACAGTGAGACAAACACATGCTGCAGCACTGTGTAATTACCATTTTATAGATTGAAATTAAGACAACAGGTAGACAAGAGGGGAGTGCAAGCAGCACAAACCATAAAATGAGAAAAAATTTAAATGGCAACAAATCAGAAAAGAAAAATACCTCAATGAAAGGTGACAAAATAAGAGATAAAGACCTGTCTTTGATATGAGGCTGCTCCATATTAAGGCCCAGTTAAGGTAAATAAAAAGGGCCCATCCATTAAGTGACACTGATTAGCTGTTCAGATCGCCCTTAAATGATTGAAAAAAGTCATAAATTGTTTTGTATGGCTGGTCTAGTGGCCGGTCGCTTTGACACACAGGAAACAATTTATTTTATCTTCTGGAGGTTTGAAAGTAATTCAGCTTCAGCCACAAAAATGCAGTATGTTTCAAAACATGATTGACATGACTGATTTTTTTTTGTTGTTGCTCTGTAGCGTTTTTTCAAATTAAATGCACAAATGTTGGTTCTCGACACTCAATTTCTTATTCCAGAAATAATCGTCTAAATTCTCTGCAACATGGGATCGCTCAAAAAAGAAACAATGAACGCCGACAGCAAAGTTAGTACCCAGTGTGCTGAAGTATAATTAAGCCTGCAGCCTACATATAAAGCCTGTTTACCAGACGCAGATTAAGACTAATCCTCAGAGATGCAGACATTGAAAAGGAGAAATTGGAAAGTGAACCTGAATGTAACACATATATGACAAAATCAAAAACACCTTCCAATGCAAAGCAGACACATCGGGAAACAATTACATAAACATCTCCACAACTGTATAGAGATTTCTGTAAGATTGTCCCAGTTTTAGACCTGAAATTTGATCAAAGTTGTTGAAAAAGGGTGGTTCAAAACAAAATAGAAAACTAATATTGATCTTCAAGGAAATGAGTGAGGTGGTGGGAGCACTGGTTTAAAAAAAAAAAACAAACAAAAAAAACAAATTAAACTCATATCTCATGATCATGAGCGGAAAAGGTGAATGAATCAGCCTGTTAATGCTGAAAAGAGAACAAGAAAGTCTAAAGAGGCCAAGAAAATAAAAAAGCCCGCCAGGTGAATGGCCAAGCTATGTTAAGCCTCCAAGTCTTCGGCGGTGAATTTTCTCATAAACGCAGGAGACGTCAATCAGAGCAAAAGGCGGACTAATCAATAATTTCTGTTTCGCTACCACATCCTTGTTGCCTCCGCGTTGGCTATACTTGGCCGGGCACATTAAAATGAGTGATTACGGTCATTTGCGTGGAGGAACGATGGGCGAGGTTGGAATATTCATAGCTCGCTCTAAATTGAGTATGAATGATTTAAGAGGCGTCTCGCTGTGACGAGAAAAGTGACAAGACTGGACAAGGCTGGGCTGGATGGTAAAAGAACAGGTGATATTCCAACAAGCCGGCATAATAACCCCTAATGGATTATTACAGATGTCATGTATGTTGGTAAATGAGCGATAAAAGGGCCGCCATGTAACGCTTCAGCTCCTTTCAATGCTTCAGCTCCACCTCGTCCTTAAACTTCAGATGACCCGTCACCTATACGTAGTGTTTCAAACGTAAAAAAAAAAGAACTAATTAACTACTAATTAGTTATGTTTAAGTCCGACCGCCACTTCAAGTCCTTTCAGTGCTTCACATCCAACACATCTGGTCCTCTCATGTCGGCTCTGAGGACTCAGAAAGTCCTGTTTTCTGTGCTTAACTGATCATTTTCATCATATATGTAGGCAGGTGTATAAACTAAAGTCTCCAATTTATTAAAGATTTACCTGGATAGACTACAATAGACTTTTACAGAGGGGATTTTGGATCTCTCTTTTTATAACTTCATAAATTAGAAAATATGAAAAAACAGGATTTTTTTACCATGTTTTAAAACTTAAATGTTAAAGAAATCAGGCTATAACTAAAACATGAACCCTTCTGTAAAAACCTGCACATGTGAATCCTTCCTTATACTTAAAATTATTGGTTGTTGATACAAAGGAAATGGTCATATTTAGACTGGATAACACTGTGCAGAAAATTGAGAATTGTTTCTGGCCTTAAGTGAAGCAGAAAGTGTTTGTTCTGAACTTTCAGCCCATTTCACTCAGCTTTACTTGTAGGACAGAAAACTGTTAAAAACCACAACCTAGTTAAGTTCTGCTTTTTCACCACGTTTGTTCATGTTCATTTTACATGCTGTTTTGACAAATACAGTGCTACAAATAAAATATCCATTATATCTTAAATAAAAACAGGTTAATTTCTTATTTCCCCCAGGGACTGCCATTACAATAATATGGTAAAGCTTGTTATTAAGATGGCAGGGCACATCTTTTTTTCCTAAATTCAAGCAAACTACCTGTTGCTTTTTAAGTGTTATGTTCATCCTGTTGGTGCGTTTTACTTTTGTTGGTTTACCACTGATGTAAATATGTGTGTGCTGAAAAGGTACTGCATTAAACATTGTTTAATTTGCCATGATGGCCATATAAGAGATACTAAGTATAGAAATGGTCTGCATATTTTATATCCCAAATCTCTGGCTGACCTTCTGGGCCGGGGTCGGCCGAACTATCGCAGCCGTCCTTCCATGGCTGCAGGGCAGCAGTTGTGGTGTCAGCACTCCCACTGGGGTCCAGGCTAAACATGTGGTTGGCCCATGCTTTCGCATTGGGGTTGAGGTCTGAGACCTTGACGGATTCCTGTGAACAGAACAGATCGGTGAGAGATGTCAATGTTAGCTGAAGCATACGTGCACACTGAGAGGAGAAAAAGGGTTAAATATTCACACACTCATTAAACTTGATGCATCTTCATTTAGACTCATGATAGAAAAAAAACACTGAGCATAAATGGTCAGCAAACTAACTACTGAACTTATTATTCACTTGTAATTATGTAAAATATAATATATAAAATATTACACTCAAGAAAACTGACAGTCACAGAGGGTACATTTTAATATAATATGAGGAAATTCACCAGAAGCTACCCTGACATGAAGAAACAAGGCAAAGAGCATAGACACAAAAACAAGGACCCATACAAACAGTGATGAGATAAAAAAAAATAAACTGTAGTCTGTTTTCAAATGTGGTTACTGAGAAGTTATAGTTTCCTATATTTTATTTTTTGAGGAATTTCACTTGCATGTTTTAGTCGATTATGTCACTCATGTCGCCATGCAAGCTGAATAACTGAGCTGCTTCATGAGTAAACGTGCAGAACACTGCTTATAAGTTGTATTTGTATGTGACAATAAAGCCTGTGACATAATATTTAACAGCTACACATGGCAGTTTTGTGACAGACAGCATCATCATCATTAGTCATTAATGCAAAATACAAACAAAACACAGCTGAAAGTTTAAATCAACTGCCCACGTGATTTCCTCTGTGCTGAGCTTGCTGTCAAATACGGCGAAGAGATAATGTTTGAATGACTTGTTCCGCTTGGACTTAATCTGTGTACAAATAAACAAGGCTCTGTCTATTACTCAGTGTTTTAAACCCTTATTTATTACTGAGCAAATCTGAAGCTTGTCAACACTTTGGATGAGTAAGAGTCACTACACAAATAGATAGCACAACTAAAGTCGACTCATTTAATGAACTTTTTTGAGTTGAGCAACAGAAATCCTTTGACGGGCATTCATCAATCATGTCGTACAGCAGCCTCGTCTGCCAACAAGACTCCTCAGATCGACGCCGTCTGCTTCAAAACAGCAGAAACGCCAGAGCGAGCCATGCCCGTAAAAAGCCCCCGCTGGACGTACTCACAGGATCGAAGCGGCAGTTCAGCACACACGTCTCGCAGGCTAACAGGCTGTAACCCAGAGCTGTGGTCAGAGCCAGCGTTTCATTCAGGTCCGGAGGCACGGCGGGCCAGGCGCTTCCCGTCGGCGGTGGTACAAAGCTCCACTGCATCCAATCCATGATCCACGCTCTTAAAGTCTAAGTATCTCCGCGGGCAGGCCGAGGAAGACTCCCCGCCAACATTGTGCTCCTTAAGCCATAACCCGAGCTCCTTCCAGTGAGGCCGCCACCTCTCCAAGTCGCCTCCTCTCTGTCGAATGGCAGCCGCTGCCACGCTCTGTCTGGCCCCTCCGATACGAGCTGCTGGGTTGATTCAACAAATGTGATGACAGCGCCAAGGCTCCGCTGCCCCCGGGTGGGCCCGGCTGACGTTGCACGAGCTGACTGGCTGTCTCGCTCCTGTTGAGCAGCCGTCTCTGCTTTTTGTTTTGTCGCTGTGGCACTGAGTCATTCTCCGGCAAAAAAAAAAACAAAAAACACCGGAGTCGTGGAGGGAGAGAGGAAGAGTTGCCCACCTGAGCTCCAACGAAGCTCGCTCCGGTGATCCACGTGCTCAATCAACCCCGAGGCGTCGCTCAAATTAAATCAGCCCTCCTGAGCCTCGGTTTTAATAGATTATTCTGCTAACGTGCTGAGCTGCTGAGGCGAAAGAAAGGTTGGGAAACCTGCCTCTCATTCGAGGACCAGCAAGTTGAGTCAAATATAGATTCAGTCAGAGAAACAAAAGGAAGACAGATTAAAATGGAAAGAGCGAGATAAGTCCGACTTGATACAAGATCAGCAGCAAGAGACACTGCTCCTGAGTCGTATTTCACAAACGCTGCACAAAAGCCATCATCCGGGATGTGACTGGCCAAACGGACACACACACACACACACCCCCGTCTCTGCTAATAATCCAGCCCTGCGCTAATGTAAAACTCCCACTCCTGTCCAAGCTGGCTGCCATAGAAACTGTTGCTGACATCACCGGATGTGTACAGTCTGGGCACCGCTTGACCTTTCAAAAATTTTTAAAATGTTCCCTTCCTTCACGGAGGAGGAGGAAAAGGTTAGACGCTTCCCCCAAACTGAGGGTGTATTTTGGGGAGGACACAAGGGGAGGATGTGATTCATCACGACCAGCGGACAGAGACGAGTTATTGCGGGTGTCATCGGAGGGCAGCCGGCGTAGCGCTGGGTTTATTACTCTGCCTCTCTGAGGGAGGCGAGCTCGCGGCGGCAGACAAAGACAGCAGGCATGCAAGAGTCCTTCAGGGGAGAAAACACAAACAGCTGAATTTGGACTCGTCTGTCTGTCCGTCCGTCTGCAGGCCCGAGGCTCTTCTTCCCTCTCTGAAAGTGACACAGCTGCAGGGGACGGCGGGCCAGATGAGTGCTGAGAACTGTAAAGGCGCCTCATCTTTGAGCATCATTTCCTTCACCGCCAGACAAATATAGCATTAATGGAAGACGTTCAGGTTTATAAGTATTACCAGATCAGTTCCCCTCGAGTTTCTTTACTGAAGGTTATGACAGAAAAGTTGTCATCAACCTACATCACATGTGCATATGAAGTAAGACGTGTATAGTAAGGTTAGTTGGGGCGAATGTTTTTCAAAGCTAGTGGTGATAAAACAGACAAAGGCTTGTTCCAGTTTGATTTATTCATTAATTCAAAGAGCTCTAGTGTGCTTATTGACACCTGCTTCCACCAGATGGAGCAATAATGGACCAATCAGAGCTTAGTAGGCATTAAAAATTTTTTAAAAAAGCTTTAAAGTTTTAAAAAGCTTCTAATCTGCAAAATAACAGCAAATGGCCGAAATATTTGGAAAAACTGACAACTCTTATATTGGGATATTTCTTCAATCTCTGTGTAATTAACTTAAGTAAAGAAACAAACTGAAGATTAACATAATATCAGGCCAAATGAATCAAGTGAATTGAAGTCAAAATTCAGATTCACAATTTATCAACACAATTTTTCTTATATTTCTGTCATGTTTTCATTTTCCGAAATTGAGCCGTCCAAAGTAAGGTTTAAAACTGTAAAAATCACTGATGGAAGGTTTGCATTTTGTGACCAGTTCTGTCTACTATAATAAAAATAATTATTTTCATGACTGCTCTGATCATAATTAATGACATGAAACATTCTGTTATGCTGGTTTTGCACACTAAAATTTTGTATCACCTGTTTCTTCTATTACTCACACACAATAATATTGAATTGTGCATACAGGCTTAGTAGCATAAATATATATTGATTTCAGCTATTAAAAATCAATATATATCAGATGTCTAAACTAAAAACATAAATTGGCAAGATATCCAAACTTCAAGAAAGTCGAGATGCACTTCATCTGACTGAGATTTATAAAGATGATAATTCTCACATTTAAGGGGAAGAAAACTACTCCAAGCACCAAGTTTGACTTCCAACAGTGCAAATCTTTCCATCTGTGCAGGAAATGGTCGAACTTGTGAGTGTGTCATGTGACGCTGCTCTTAATGTGAACTAGCCATGTCAGGTTGTTGAAGACCAGTCTGACTGCACAGAGAGAAGTTAAACTTTTCTTTAATTGTCCCCAAATGAGATCTGACCCCCGGTGGAGTTCTCTTTTCTTTATTTCTCTGCAGCTTTTTGTCCACAACTGATTTGATTTAAAATGCGGGGCTATAAATAGGTCGTGTTCAATTTCTGGTCCGTTTCTGACACATATGTGCAAAGCATATGGTGCTGCGTGTCTCTGTGTGTGAATAACGAATGAGGTGGAAAACAGGAGGGTTGTGTCACTATAGCACCAATTTGATATAAAGGGATAAACCAGATTTTTTAAATGTTGTACTTAAACATTTTATTTTTCTAGACCGCATGACTGTTGCAATTAAATACACATATGAGTGTGTCATTTCTTTTAATTTTGCAGTTCCTATTTTAAGTGTGCAGCCTTGGCAACAGGCTTTTTTAATCTGAATTCTGAAGAAATTATTGATAATTTGTATGCGGATACGCATGACAGGCATGAATATAATGCTATATGAATATAATATAAATCAAACTTTTTATCTGTTCTACCTTTTGATTGATTGAAGTGTACTTTTTATATACACTACTTTTATGTTGTAGTTTATGGAGTTTCTTTTATTTCTGATTGTTTTATTAAAACGACTTTGTGCTCCCAGGTTGAAAAGTGCTGTGCAAATAAAATTTATTAATAAAAATGTGCATTTATAACGATAACCTGGGCTGCGACCTCTGTGACCTGTTGTGACTTTTTAAAGACTGAAAGTGTGAGAGGGGAGATTTTCTGTCATTTCTCAGACCTTCTCAGGAACATAGACATCCTGAATTGTGCGTATTCGGTCTCTGGCAGCTTTTCCCACCAATAATCCCAGCTTGTAATGAGACCTACAGCCTGAAGCATTAGCCCACTGCACTCGATGAGGGGGAGCGTGGCCCTTTCCTTTTCGCCACCAATCTTCTTTCCAATCTCGAGCGTGTAAATGACAGTGGAAAAAGACAGCGGACTCTTTCCATTTCCTAATTTTGGATCTCTCGGGAAAAATAACTTTTTCTTTGCCTGAAGGGCATCCGCTTGCTTCTTACCCATTTCCTTAGTTCCACATTCTTTCCTATTTGAAGAGGATGATTGAAACCCATCGGGGAAACATGAAGACACTTCCCCATGGCTCGCTTTGTGACAGACTGTTCGCTCTGTCAGTTCAAATCTCCTGCATTTTATCCGTACTGGAGCAGCAGCCATGAGTTATTCACCATCGCTGCTAAAGAGAGAGTGTTATGGTAAAGTATGACCAAGGAGGATTTTCCTCTAAAATCACAAAGAAGCATGATCTCTGACCCGAGGAGGAATGATTAACGGTGCCGGAGCCTGCACTGGAATCATAACTGACACCAAAACAGGGAGTGATCTGGAGCCTGAATACTTTCCTCCTCGAGGCGTAATGCTGCTGCCAAACACTGCAGTAAAACTGAATTTAAATCCAAACCCAGGGCCTTGTGACGCCATCGGACACCACGCCACAAACACAGCTCATGGAGACAGGAATAAGACGCCTGTGTTTTTAAAATCGAGCTCTCACCGCTACTACAACTCACCGCCCACCTTCAGTCAGCACCCAGCCAGGTTTTCTCTCAGGAAAGAACCAGAAATCTAAACAACAGCTGGTTAAGTGGCTGGCAGAGGAGGCAGGTTTTACTCATCGCCGCCAGAATTTACCAGGGTTTGGCTGCAGGCTGGTGTAATATCGCAGCGTGGTGACCGCATTTAGCACTGACAGACTCTGCACAAGTGTCACATGTGCTGCCATCAATCAAACCTGCAGGGCCGTGTGGCATCTCGGCACAATCATAAGCCATTCTGACTGAACTCGTCTGTGGGGAGAGCACGCAGGATTATCTACACTGGGGCGTCAGTGGAGAGGAAAAAACAAAAAAACACAGGCGTAATCACCTTAGTGCTTCCCCTTCTGTAATACGCTTTCAACCTGAGGATGTTTTCGCTTCATTTCTACTTCCTCAACTTGCAGGATTTTCGCACAGTCACAGCATTTTACAGGTAGATGTGCCATTTTCCATTTTCAGTTCAGTTAGACTTTTACGATTGATATGCACTACAGCTCCCACCATGCTTTGAATGCAAACAGGAATTATAATGCTAGCAGATGGGACAAATTAAAAAATTTCCCAATAATGGTTTCTGTCATTTTAGGTAGTTTTTAAATCATGCTGATGTTTGTTTAAGTGTTCATGTATCTGATCAGTTTGGTTTAATTAGTTCTTTGATGGTATAAAAACGGGGAAATGCCATGATTGAGAGCTGTCAGTCAAAGTGAAGTAGTAGTGGAGGCGCCTGCTGATGTCTTTTCAGGAACTGAATGTGGAGTAGAAGCATCAAGAGGAGACTGAACTTTACAAACTTTAGCAGGTGATCGTTAGCTAACAGTCCCAATTATTGATTACTGATCCAATCATGTAAGCATGTGGGCGGGACCTAAATACAGAGGCTCCTCCCCCCAATCACTACTGCGCAGACTCTGGCTCCAAATGAAATGACGTCACCAGCTCAAGATGGAAGATGGTGGTGCCCGCATGTGAGGTATTTTGGCCTCGCTTTCGTGCGGGCCGTGTCCTCCGTCTTTATATACAGTCAGCGAATTTAATGCAGTTGACTCTTGGTTCCCATTTACCACTAAATAATTTCTCTGAATAACCAAATCAAAGCAGAAGAAACTTAACTAAAGCAACTTAATTAAAACTTAGTTGGATGCACCTGGTACATTTTTCTACTGAAGCCTGCTTGTATTGACCCGTTTCCATCAGCCTGGCCTCTGAGGACACTGATGACCAAAGATATTATTTGGTCCGTGTGATGGATGACGACAGGTAAAGCACTAAACTATCAGCTCGGAGGGAACACAGGTCCCGACGCAGCCTTTCTGAAAATAACTCTTCAAAATATTAGTTGTGAAAACTCTGCTAGATGTTTCCTCTCCGCTACTGCAACGAAAACTATTGACTTGGGTTTACAAAACAGCAAATGTCTGATGAACACCGATGATGACCTTTTACAAATTCCAGACACACCCATCACAAATGGAGAAGACGGATTATCATTAAAGATGCATCCCGTGTCGCACGTTCACTAACGACTTGAGGACGACAGAAGTTCTTTCCCTGCGGTTTATCTGAGAAGACTCAACAGGCACATTTCAGACCCTCTTTGCCAAACAAATTAAAGCACTTGTGGTACAGTTTTTCTTCCTAATGACACACACAAACTGTCCACAACTGCAAGTGTGTGTCACTGCAAATAAGTCAGTAATTTTACTACTCCGGCTATTTAGTTTTCTTTGTCTGGCTCCTACATTTCCCACAAAGCAGTCCCACAAACAGTCAGTTAGTTCAGTCGGAGATTCAGTAGATTTCGTTCAACTCGCTCTGGAGCCACTAAATGTTTTATAATAACAGTTTTCAAACATGCAGCACTGCTGTCCAACACCTGTAAACACACTCTGATGTTCACATTCAGTAAAGACTATTTAAATAAACAGATAAAATCAAACCCGTCATGTAAACGTCTCAACCTTCCCAACACTACTGAGACATGATGGGAGAGAGCCATTAACGAGAATTTATGTTTGCAACCAACCGGTACGCCTTTCACTGTCAACCTCTATAAAACCAAAGTGTAAAACATTTTCTGCTTACTCCACACATGCTCAGTTTCACAGACAACCTGTGATTAACTTGGGCAGCTACCCCCACATTAAGAGGGAAACGCACTAATAAAAAGGTGTAGACAAAGTGTTAGGGCTCTGCTCTGTTCAGAGGTAATTCTACGTCTCAGTCTCGACAGCAGGAGCAGCGATGTTGTGTGTTTTTAACTTTACTACAAGCGGCAGCCGTCATGAAACAGCTTCAACTAAACTTTAACCAGTTGCTGTTTCCCATTATCAACACTAAAGGACTCTTTCACTGTTCTGTTCAACGCTGCTGTTTTGAGTCGAAGAAAGTGCTGAAACAATTAGTAGATCAATTCATTAAGTCTATTAAAAAAAATAAATGGATGCTGGAATTGATAACTTATGGTTAGTTAAGTAAATTGATATTTGAAGCAAAGACTTGTTGCTTTTGTCTGCTTGTAATCAACATAAACTGAATATTTTTAAAAAGGTTTTGAATTGTTGTTCAGGCAGAACAGGCAATTACGCGACGTCGACTTTGGCTCTGGCAAAATGTGATTCATAGGTTTCACCTTTTTATCGACCGAACGATGATTCATCAAGAAAATAATTATATTATACCCTTAATTGATCAACAGCAGCCTCAAAATAAACCGCTTTGAGGAAGATAATCTGGTTAAAAACTGCTGTAAAGAGCCAGAATTCAATGTGAGGACACAGACTAACAAAAATCAGATTTCAGGAGCGTAAAAAGACAAAAACGAGCTGCTAAAACGCATCAAACATCATCACACTCTAACGCAGTGTGATGATGTTCAGTTAAACAGCTTATTCTTCAGTCCCAACACTCCTCCTGACAGTTTGTTTAGTCGATCATATTGCATCGTCACGTCACATCCCATGATGGCAAGATAATCAGATCTGCTGCTCTGACGCTCTATTTTCAGTCCTGGCCTTCGCGCTCCGGACAAGGAACAAAACGTCACATCTGCCATCAATAGGGCCACTACAAGCTTGTGAAAAGAGAGAAATAAAAACAGGTCATGGTTATTTAGTTACAAGAGCTGCTTCTTTCTTTCACCCGCGTTTCTTTACAAACCACTTCTCTATAATACATAATCAGTGTGGGAAATCAACTCAAACCCGGGCTGCGGCTGGTGCGACGCTTTCTATAAATCAGAAAAGTTTGGAAGGAAAACTTTTACAAAAATAAAATCTAGGTGGTTGGCACAGTGAGACTTTGAATTAAGTCCACAGGTACACTTCATTATTAGATGCCTCTCAGTGCAGGTGATGTAGGAAATGAAACCGCCGCATTTGTTTTTGTCGTTACTTCACCAGCTTAAACACAACGGATGTAACATGCAAAACAAACATAATCACAACTGGATGAGTTTCATTATCAAAATCCGTACCCACACAGATTTAACGATAATAAAAAGGCAAATATAAGACTGGCAATAAAATTAAGATTGCAGAAGATTAAAAACACGATAAAGCTAAATGTTTATTTCCATTTTTTGAGAGACAAAGGTTATTGCATTAAAGCTACTCTGCAGGCACCATCGAGTCTGCAGACATTAACATGTAAACTTCTGTGTCTATGCATGTCAATATCCAAGTTTAGCTGTCATGATTTGGCTGCACTTGTTCTGTTAGAGTGAAGAGTCCCTGCAAATAAATCCAAAACTAGTTGATCACCTTTATCCTGTGATGAAACATTTCTATCCTGGTGGGAGGGGTTTCTTTCATTGTTTTGTGGGAGATAAATCAAACTGTCGCTCATACTGTGGCTGAAAATGTTGAGACATCATTTGAATGTCAAATTAATCACAGAATGTATATCAAGATGGACGACATGACAGCCTCCCCAACAATGAAGCCAAAAACAGTGAATAAGCCCCGCCCCCTCCATGTTAACAGATGGGATTATTTGGGATCATTGGGATCATTGGGATCATTTAAAGTTTCCCACAGAGAGTTTCTGTCAGTTTATGTAGTTCTTGTCGCGCTGATATTTGTTCAAGTATTCGTTTTTCTGATCAGTTTGGTGTAATTGGTTATTTGATGGTATAAAAACAGGGTGTCATGATTGACAGCTGTCAATCAAAGCAGAGTAGAGTAGAAACATCGAGAGGAGATGTAACTTTAGCAGGTAATCATTAGGTAACAGTTAATAGTAACACTAATTATTGATTAACCATCAGTCGGGCAGGTGTATGGGCAGGACCTTGATACAGAGGCTCCTCCCCCTGATTACTACTGGCTGCAAATGATGTCACCAGCTCAAGATGACGGTGCCCGTATGAAAGATATTCTGGCTTCACTTTTGTACAGCAGGAGGAAGTGGTGAGGCGTCATACATCTTTATAAACAGTCAATGATTGAGTCTCATGAACATTCAGTGGGAGAAAAGACAGGACAACTAAAAACCATCATCATCAATCATAATTTTCCAACTCACCAAATGAGAGTTCTCTTTTGCCTCTTGTACTTGCTGCACCTGTGGTTCAGCTACAACTTTCGTGTCCTGGTCAGAAGTCATGAGCCGTCTGCTTCTTGGCTCCTCAGGGAGAAGTCTCTGTGTCACCAAGTAAGCTGGGGGAGGGGCAGAGAGGACAAACACAAGAATTAATGTTCATCACATGACTGAGGCATAATATCAGTTGTTCCAAATATAATAGAAGACTGATAAAGTCAAAGATAATTACAAAATGAACTCTCACACAACACAGTTTGACATTCTCCCAGCTCATGGCCAACATGTCTGATCCCCACACTGCAGCTGAACTGACATTAATTCATCACTGATTTAACGCACCACCCGGCCGGCACGCCAGGTAATCAAATTAAACACACCCATGATGTTGCATGTCCAACAGAGGCACGTTGGGCAGGGGGGAGGCAGAGGGACAGAGTGGACAGAGAGGACTGGTTATATTATGACACTTGCTACACCCACTGCAGCGTCCAATGATTTAATTTATTGTCTATTTTTGATTGATTGATTGAGTTTTGTCCTCTTGTCTGGTCAGTTTTATATTTATAACTGATGTGGGGTGTTTTTGCAGGCTGTAAAGGAAAGTTTATATTTAATGCAGTTTATTTAGTGACAAACTTGTTTTTAAAGTGATTGATGATTGCATACCCCCATTTAAAAATGCAGCACACTAACTTTTACTAGATTTTAACTGACTTACCTTCATCTATAAATACATTTACATGCAAGTACTTTTGTTTGAGTAAAATTTATTCAAAGTCACAGTTTTACTAGTATAATAGCTTAATATGCTTCCCACCTCTGCTCAGTTTAAGTGTAATATATGAATATCCTGGACAAATGTAAGTGTTGTGTCCCTTTAATTTACCATGATGGGCAAATCAAGAAAATATTAGCCTGAAAATATTTCTTTTAATGTTTGTTAAGATTGTTAATGTCTTTTCATTTATTAAAGTGTCGCAGTTAAGGAAAGCTGTGTTAGGCTGCATTAAACTGTCTTTTCTGTATTGTTTTTTTTTTACATTATTTTACATTCAAACCACCAAATGTTGGGGCTTGGTGCTTCAAAATATTAGCTTCAATCTCTGGATCTGTTTTTAATGTATCATTAGTCTCTAAAAGTAATTTTTATAAACTTGCGAGTAATAATTTAAGACTGACAGAAATAAATTTTAGTTCAGGGGGCTAAATTTACACCCATGTCAGATTTAGTTGAGCAGCTCTTGCCAAAACAGAGAATTAATGTTCTAAAATTAGACAATCACACCAACGTGGCTACGAGATGAGAAAAATCAGCTGTCAGCCTTTTTACATCACGCTGGCCGATCAATAGGTAGTCTGACTTGAACATTTGGTCAGACAGGTTTAACAGATTTTGACACCTACACCAGGAACACCCAGCAAACAACTCCAACCACTGACTCTGCATTTATCACAAAACGAAACTCAAGTCCTGGGGGACATTTGTTGCTCAGTTGATATTTTAACAAAAATGGCAAACCAAATCAGGAGTCAAGCTGAAACTATTAACTGACTGTCAGAAAAATACCATCATTTGTGGTCACTGACTGTTTATAAAGATGGACAACGTCTCCACTGAAGATGAAGCGAAGCCAAAATATCTCACATATGGATGCCGCCATCTTGTTCTGGTACCATCATCAAAGTGCCGCCCACACACCCCTCTGACTCCATTGGTAATCGATAATTAATGACTGTAAGCTAATGATCACTAGCCACCATGGTCACTTCACCCTCACTGACAGCTGTCAATCATAATGTTTCACCTCTTTTTTATATAATCAATAACTGATTAAAACCAAACTGATCAGAAAAACAAACATCAGCGTGTAAAATGATTGAAACCATCTTTGGGTGTATTTGACGTTTGAAATTTTTTTTGTTTGTCCCATCTGCTAACATGGAGGGGGCGGGGCTTATAAGCCATACTGGGGGCCCACCAGGGGGCGATACAAACGTTTGGGCTTCACCGTTGGGGAGCTCTCATGTCGTCCATCTACATATACAGTCAGTGTTCGTCTACACTAGAAAACTGAGTTTCTTTGGTTTTAAATCTGTTGGTGGAACAAAATACGCAACCTAGAAAAGACAATTTACAGACCAATCGATTGATCGAGAAAAGAACCTGTTAGTTTATCGATAACAACACTAAGTGCCGCTTGCAGCCTGAATGGCAACAGGTTGAAGAGAATCTGATGAACTGGAAAACAACGTGATTCAGTTTCATTAACGTCCTGTCAATCAGTCCTCTGAGTGCTTCAGCACAACTGACCATCACCTTCGTCTCTGAGGCTGCACTTTCAGGAGCGGTGCTCTTTCTTTACACGTTACGCGCTTACAGATGAAAAATGTGGTAAGGAGGACCCCCGCCGAGTCTGAACATCAGTGAGAATGCTTCCTTTTCTGTCCCGTTAGAGCTGCTTGTAAAACAGCGATAATCCACCCCAACAATCGGGCGTCTGTCTCTGACTCGGGCCCTCGCTGTGTTTGCATACAAAGCAGAAAATGAATGGCGTGGCAGTAAAGCTGGTGACCTTTGACCCACATACTGATTACCATACACGCCGTGTGTACAAATATGTGTATGTGATGAATGGCATCTCTCCATCAATACCGCTCCGCTATCAAAACAGCTGCTGTGTGTGAACAGTAGACTTTTACATTTGACTTGTGTGTGTTTTTTCAGCACAGCAAATACAATGAATACCAGGCTGTGGTGATATGTTAAACAAATATATGTATGTATGTGGTTTTGGAGCATTCACACATGGGACTTCTGTGTGTTACTCAAAAGTCCGCTTGGCAAACAAAAAACAATTTTTAAGCAAAGTGTCCCACTCTGCTGCTTTGTTGTGTTTTAAAAACCTCTGCCGCCAAACTGTAAACTTTCCATTTATTTTAACTTCAGGAGGGATTAAATCCTCCCACATGAGGGCTTCTGTCATACCACTGACAGCTTGTTAAAAACAAGGTTGTTTTCCTTCTCATCCCACAAACACATTACACGCCGACCACGCGGTGACGTTAAAGAGCACGAGTCGACACTTTTCACCAAAC
Organism: Scortum barcoo; assembly: GCA_023238725.1. Classification (NCBI taxonomy): domain Eukaryota; kingdom Metazoa; phylum Chordata; class Actinopteri; order Centrarchiformes; family Terapontidae; genus Scortum; species Scortum barcoo. Next base: position 4,707,906 of record CM041533.1, on the reverse strand, counting down.
ACAGGCCAGCCTCGCTCGCTCGCTGCACTGTAAGCGGCCGGGTCTCAGTATTTATGTGATCCAGAGCAGAGGACGATCACAAGATTCCTGACCGGCGTGTGCGACGCAGTTTGACTCGATGTGTCCCATAAAAAGCCGAACACACCCCTTCCCCTCCCTCCACCGTCACAGGGCATGTCATTTCCTCCACAGATGCGGTGAGTCAATCACAATGTCTAGACGAGGCCCAAACCAAAACACACACTTTTACTCAGCCCTCCTCCTCCGTCCATCCTCGTTTCCACCAATCTCAAGAGGTGATTTACAACCAAAAAATAAACCACAGGCTCACTCAGACTGTACAAACTTACTTTTAGTTTATACTTTGACACTACTGTCTAATTTACAATAGTGTATATTTTATATTTAATCTATGCTCCTGACTTTAAGTGATTGAGTCTGACTTTTCTGATATGTTCTACTTGACATATTTATTCTTAATATGTTTATCATCATATCAAGACATATTCCTTGTTTGTTAAAATTTACTTTGCAATAAACCTGATTCTCATTTCATTTAAAGCAGAGTCACACTGTACAAACTGTTTTTATCTTTATATGAAACTTTGACACTACTGCCTACTATACTACTTTATGTACTTTGTTGTCTATTTTATATTTAATTTACACGTCTGACATGAAGAACCTGCTTTCACCCTTTCTTACACTTTTTTACTTAGTTTGTACATATTTTTGCATCAACACAAAGAAAATCCCTTGTCTATAAAACCAAACTTGGCAACAAAGCTGATTCTGATTTTATTTACGTCATACTGGACAAAATATCTCTATCCTATTTGATACTCCTGTCTACTTTATCATATTGTCTATTTTATATTTAATTTATATTTCTGACTTTAAGTGATGACTTTCATCTGAACTTCAGACATAATTTTTGCACAAAAGCAGGATGTTTATTTTGACTTCTGTCTCTGATTTTTGCAGTTATTTCACATAACCAACAGTCATACTGCACAAACTGTCTATATTTTATATTTTCTGACATTACAGTCTTTATATTATTGTCCGTTTTATATTTAATTTAGACTTCTGATTTGATGTATTTGTTTTACCCTTTTTTTCTACTTGCTGTTTATATTTTTGCACCAACATAAAGACAAAGTGCGTGTGTGTGAAAACCTACTTGATTCTGATTTGTTGTTGTCGATTACTAAAGGAGACATCAATATAACAGAAAGTATGAAGAGAGTAAGCAGAAGTAAATATTTATCAATATATTGCACATTTCTATACAAACTAACACATGTTGTACATATTGTCTTTTTCTATCTTTGTTTCATCATAATTTTGTCACTGTGTATTTTATATTCAATCCATAGTCCTGACTTGTAGTACTGCTTTCACCTTGTCATATCTTCTTCTTAATTTGTTCATATGTTTGTAATGTACCACCATATCAAGACATATTCCTTGTATGTTAAAACCTATATGGCAATAAACCTGAATCTCATTTAATTTAAATAAGACATATTGCACATATTATTTTTATCCTATTGGATATCTTTTATCACACTGTCTACTTTATAATATTGTCTAATTTATATTTAACCTTTAACCTATGCTTCTTCTTGCAGTATTTGTCTTCACATGTCCTTATATTTTGTCCTTTTTTATGTTTATTGTTAATATGAGCCTAATGTGCCAATATAACAAGACAGATACTAATCACCAGACATCTCCCCTCTCTCTGTTTGTTTGGAGCAACTTTCCCCGGCTGTAACTTCAGCTCCAGCCGCAGTGCAGCCCCGGAACTCACTGCGGCTCACACGATGCGTCCGAGCCGCATGACAAGAGGCCGTGAGCGGCCACCAGACTCTGCCAGCCCCGGGGCGATGGGGGCACATCTCCAGGCTCCACGGAGGAGGGTGTGTGTGTGGAGGGGTGAGGGGGGTTGGAGGTGAAACAGAAACAGAAACACAGCCTGGGTCTTGAGAGGTTGAAGGAGGGGTTAGAAACAGGAGGTGCAAACAAACATTAAAAGTTGTGAAGTGTGTTTGGTGCAGCAGCTCAGCGAGGAAAGATGGCGATCTCCGGCGTGATTTCGCGGATCCCCCACCCCTCCTCCCTCCTCCCCACAACCTAACTTTACAACCACTCGTGTCTAAATACAAATAAACTCACCTGTGGACCCTGCACAGACTTCGGTCCCGGTCCCGGTCCGCTCCTGGTCTGGTCCTGGTTCTGGGCTGAGGCCTAAGTAAATACGCAGGGTGTCGGCTAGCAGGCTGCGCTGTCGAGCTGCCGGCTCCTGGCTCTTCGCCTCGCCGCGGATAGTGTTCAGATGTCCGGGGGAAAACAGCCACGGGCCGGCTGAGACAGAGCGACGCCCCCCCACCCGAGAAGATAGCAGGCAGAAAAGTCGGGCTCCCCCCCCGGACCGACCAGCGCTGCAAGCTAGTTAGCGTGTAGCTTAGCTTAGCTTTAGCCTGTGGATCAACTTTGTGGCCGCCCGGATCGATGAACGCGGGGATAAAAGTCAGACTTCACGCGGCTGCGCGGCTCCTTCCTGCGGTCAACACGGCGGGTTTCTCTCCGGGAGGGGGGACGGTGAGGACGAGCGGCCGAGAAACCCTGAACAAACCGAGCGGTGAGAAAGCGACTGTTCTCCGGCTTCAGATCGTCCAACAGTCGGTACGGCTACAGAGAGACGGAGGGGGGAGGGGGGCTTTCTCTTTCTTATGCAGCACAAAGATCGTCTATAAACTCAAAACACAAACAATCCTCGCACGAACACAATGCAGAGAGCAACAGTAAACAACACAACATTTCACTACACACAAAAACATCACAGCAGTGTTATTTCACAAAACAACATTTAACAACACGACCGTTCACAAAGCACGAAAACATTTTACAAAACAACATTTAACAATGCTAAAGTTCAGAAAACACAACATTTCACAAAGCGCCATGACATGACAGAAAATAATACTTGACACGACACAGTATTTCACAAAACACAACAATATTACAGAAAACAACAGTTAACTTGCCACAGTGACAATACAGAGAACAACATTTACCAACACAACATTGCACAAAACACAATGACATTACGGAAAACACAACATTATTATTTCAGAAAACTACATTTACCAATAAAACATTTCATAAAACACAATGACATTTCACAAAATAACATACAACAATTCACAAAGTACAACAATATTATTTTACAAAACAGATTCCATAATAAAAAAAATGACAAAAAACAAAAGTTTTCACAAAACAACTACATTTCACAAAACAACATTTTAGAAAACAAATTTCAGAAAACAACATTTAACAACACAACATTTCACAAAAAACAAAAGCATTTTACAAAACAATGACATTTCACCAAACACAACAATATGATTTTTTACAAAGCACATTTAAAAACACATTTCACAAACCCTAATCCCAACAAAAAACAAAAACATTTGACAAAAAGACATTTCATAAAAAAAATTCACAAAATGCAATATTTCAAAAAACAAAACATTTCACAGCAACCTTTCAGAAAGGTCAACATTACAGAAAACATAATGACATTTTAAAAGTGTTGTGAATGTTTGTATTTTCTGTTTTTATTGTTCTGCACCAACATATGAAGGTTTATAATAAAGCTGGTTGTGGCTGTGAGCCGCTGTCAGCTGAGCAGAGTGAGACCTCTTCACGTTCTCCTACTCTCCGGTGCAGCACTGAACTCCTCCCTCGCGCTCCCAAAGAGCCGTTCTGATTGGCCGAGACAGGCGGTGGGCGCACGCGGACTCGCTCGTGATCGTCGGGGATGGGCGTGGCCTAACGGCAAAGGCAGCCGCTGATTGGCTGTTCTTTGATCACCGCGGATCACAACAAATATGGAGTGAAGTCGTTTCCGGGTTGGGAGGCGTCTTTCCTCTCCACAAAATAATCACATTTATTACTTAAATCATAATGTAATAAAATGTCTCTTTTCTTTTAAGCATTAGTCTTCTGGTGTTATTTAAACTTATATGGTTTTTATTTTATAATATTTTATATTATATTATTTTTTGTTATTTTATATTTATATTTAAATCAACTTTATGATCACTTTATGTGTGTTACATTAAGGCACATCCTTGGGACTGTGTCTTTGCACATTACAAATATACTTTAAAAGTAATACTGTGAACATTTTGTGCATCTATGGAAGACATTTTTGCACATCCCTGCACAATCTGTTGAGTTATTTAATTGAAATAATTGCTACATATTGTCTTTATTGTTATTATTAATACTACTGTGTGCTTTATAATGTTGTCTATTTTATATTTAATTTACTTTTCTGACTTGAGATATTTACTTTCACCTTTTCTTTTATTTTTGTACTATGTTTATATTTTTGCGCAAACAAATCAAGACAAATTC